>LPNX010783363.1:80564-94758 GCA_001517045.1 Pseudotsuga menziesii | reverse complement strand
TGCCTCTGACTTTTATAGATTTTTCAATTTTCCTATGACAACCAAGTTGGAAGCTAAGCCTATTAATACTTTTTGAAGTTCAACATGAAATTGAAACAATTTTCTTCGCACCTCTACTCTAGAATGTCATGACGTTGTAAGTTCCCTATTGGATTCTTGTGGTTCACCTTAACTCTTCATTATCAACCATAGCTTTCATCCTTCTTAGTCAAAAACATAGGAACAATGAAGAAACTATTAAAACTGTGTTTCTTGTTAGAATGCAGGCAAGAAGGCAATTTCCACATGTGATTAGATATAATGACAAGTTACGTATGTTTCTCTAGATGATGATGTATGTAAATCTGTAAGAGTGGTCACATACTTAGGTAGATCACATTGTTTCGGCCTCTTTCGAAGCCTCCAAATTGAAGTTCCGCACTAACTAATGTTGATGTTTTGTATAGAAGCATAAATTCAATGCACTTGGCTCTGTGTGAAACCCATTTCCTGTAGGAAAAGTGATTTGATTTAACTCATATATTGGTTCAAAAGATATTAAAGGGCTTCCAAATAGCCACATTTATCATGAATGGGTTCATTTGGGTGTATATAAGTATTGAATGGAATCGTTTTTGAAATATTAGATGAGGCTCAAATGGGTTTGAATCCAATAGGGCTGGGGCTCTCTAAGAATCCTTCTTCTGATGCTAAATTAATCTTAACACCTTCTGAATCACTGTTACGAATAACATCACCTCCTAGCTTAATATCAGTAGTAATGTAGCTTGTCTTTTTAAAGAAGTCCAGTGGAAATTCTGGGTTGATCACAGCATTTGTTGTATTACTGAGGACGCCAGGGCCTAGCTTTTTCACCTGCTCTGAATTGATGTTGCAATCATGTATTAGTAATTCCAATCCTCGAGTTCCACTACCCATTCCAAATGAGAAGATCTGCAAACTACCATCATCATGTAAAAAAAGAACATTATTTTTGTCCTTAGAGAGAGGCCTGTAAGCTGAAATGCCAACCCATTGAGAATATGGACTTCCAGGCAATCGCAGAAGTTGTGCACACAGCTCCATAGGACCAAGAGACACAGTAAGTGGAGAGTTGGACTTCAAACTAGAGAGGCAAACAAAGAAACCAATGCCATCAAGCAACTCTTTCCAGTGATGTAGTCCAGCAGGACTTAATTAACCATCTTGATCACCCTCAAGAACACTTGATACTTTGCTAATAGATGTCACATCAGGATTCAAATGCCCAATCAAAGTTGAATGATCATGATAAGAGAGGAAAAGTAATCTGTAGGCTGATGTGAAACACAAAGATATACCTTTTGACTACACATCTCTACCGTGTAGATGGATAGTCTCTGCCAAAACTTGAGCTCCAATATAACCCTCTACTTCTATTTGTTTCCTATACAACATGCCATGTTGTGATAGTACAAAAAGCACTAGCCGACCACATAAGATGGGTACTAATACTGCATCAATAATTGAATCTTCCAATAACGTAAAATAATGCATAGGGCTAATGTTATCTTGGGACAGGTCATAAATATTCACAAACTTGTTGGTCACCACCTTGCAAAGCAAGCTCAATTGCAAGACGGTCTGTTATTTAATCTCGAGATTTGACAGTGAGAACTTGGCATTCCTCATACCCAGCTATAGCCAAATAGTTCTCATTTCCAGAGTTGAAAACAAGATGAACTAGTTCAAATCGAACTGAATTCCTGGAAAGAGGCTTCACATTAGACTTGTCTGCTGTCGAATAAGTTTCCTCGCATCTAATATTGTTACTTTGTCACCTTAGAACTAGTGTTTGACCAAGGCTTCTCTGTTAATTTTCCAGAAACATGCTTGTTAGCACCATACGAACCCAATGCAGAAACCAGAAAACCCAAGACAAACTTCAAACCCTCCAGATGGGTTTCATCGGCAGACAACTTGACCACCATATCAATTTCCCTCTTGATAATAGGATTTATTGTAGACTCACCATTTTCCAACTGAACTACAAAATTGAAGTATGCTTTCACAGTAGGAACATCAAATGACACTTTGTACCACATGATATACCCATGATTCTAAATAGCCTGTTCCTGTGGGAAGCTGAAAAGTTCCTCCTTGTGTAATCTATATTAACTTATTTCTTATATTGAACATCAACCAGGATGGGAAGGTTGTAGAGTGGAGAATCATGTGCCGAAGAATCAACATCAGTCTTGAAATTAGCAAATACCAGCAAACCAATTGTGTGCTGTTAAGTTCCACTAGAGGACAACTTACATTGCCGAGGGTAGAAAAAATATTCTCTGCCATTTTGATTTTTTCAAATGCATTTGAAGAATGAAAAGCCACGAGAAGAACTACCAAATGAAATAGGGATGGAAGAATTGCACAAACTTCTTGGATATTTAAGCACCCTGAAAGTTTGTAGGCTTTTAACTTCTAGGTGGTTGTTATTTGTGTACAAAATGGTTGATGATCTAATGAAAAAATGGATGGCATTTTTAAGCTAATTTAGGATTCATCTATAAGTAGCTTGTTGCTTCACTCTGTGTTTTGGCAACACTGGTTTTAATGGTCAAGAAAACAACATTTTTTTATGGTTCCATGTGCTTTGTATGGTTTTGTGGGAACTCTTGACACAGAGCATAATTCAGTTTTTATTTCTCCCAATCGTTTTAATTTTGTAAAAGTTGGCCACTAAAACTACTTTGTAACATGTCAGAATGCAAAATATGTAGCAAAGGCATTTTGAATAATCTGATTGTGCATACATTTACTTGAATCCTAGCAATTGCATCTCACCTTTCCAACATAAAGATTAATACCAGTAGTTTTGCAAAGCCATCCACTCAGACTTGTAGAACAGTTGTGTGCATAAAGCATTTCATTTCTAAAAGTGGTCATGTAGTTCTTCCATATCAAATAAAGTCTATTTTGTTTTCTTTTAAGGTTGAGTGATTATGTATGCTCTCTTGGAAGCAGATGCTGGTAGAAGATTTGGTGTGATGAATGCTTTGAAGACAGTATTTAATCTAGTTTGTGATTTGACAGGTTATAGAAGCACAACCAGACATGCCACTTGTTGGAGCTATTAGTTTGCATGTATCATTGCTTACATTCACACTTCGGGTTCATCCTGATCGGCTTGATTATGTTGATCAAGTGCTGGTATTGTCTTGTATCACTTTTTAGCAATGTGGAAGTCAATTTTTTTTCTCTTTTTATATCATTATTTGACATTTGTTACCTGTTTATTATAGAATTGACTGACATGCATACAAAAGTAGATTATAATTGATAGCCTTTTTAAAATGCCAAAGAGTTCATATTTTTCTTTACATTTCTTCAGGGAGCCTGTGTTAAGAAGCTTTCAGGCAAAGGCAAGGTTGAAGAGAGCAAAGCAACAAAGAAAATTGTTGCTCTTCTTAGTGCACCATTAGAGAAGTCTAATGATGCTATGACTGCTCTAAAGTTGACAAATTATCCTCGAGTAATGGAGCATCTTGACTATGCGACAAACAAAGTCATGGCAGGTGTTATTATTCAAAGCATCATGAAGAACCCCACATGCATATCAACCGCAGATAAGGTTTGATTTCTTTTTACAAATGCATACTAAAAGCATATAATGGTGCTGCATATGGTGAAATGCTACTAAACTTATCAAAGAAAACTAGGACTGCATGCTCCTAAAGGTTACTTCTTCTCAGGTTGAGGCATTATTTGACTTGATTAAAGGGTTAATCAAGGACATAACTGGAGCACCGTCTGTGGATGAGGTGAATCTTTTAGTCTTTCTTATTTACATTTTTGGTTCATTGGATTCTTTTATTAGCATATGCTCTTCATTAATGTCTCTGGGGAGAGGTGTTCACTGTTTTCTTACTTTGATCATTGCCAAAACTAATTGCACTAGGGACCGCTTGCAAACTGTACTCAATGTAATGACATTCTGCTAATATTATCATATAGTGATGGCTGTAGATAATTATTTGATAGGTTGACTTGAAGTTTGACCTCTGATGCTAATCACTGTTTGCTTATTTTCTCCCAATTTCCAACTTGATGTTTACTTGCATAAGGGTTTATGGTAAGTAAAGATATTCTTTGATGATATTTTTTTTGCCTTTGAAATAGCTTGATGAGGAAGATTTTAAGGAAGAACAAAATTTGGTGTCACGGCTTGTTCATATGCTAGTGAATGAAGACCAGAAGGAGATGTTTAAGGTAAGTATTATAGGACCACTTGAAGCATGATGGATAAAGTGCCTATACTTTTGTGTTCTTTCTTGCCAGCAACAGTAGCTACTTTTCTGCAACGGAATTATGTAGAACAGTATATTATATCTAAAGGATTTCTAGGTTCCCTGATCACACGGCATGGGATTCTATAATTCTAGCTACTTTTCAGCATATGGGATTGGGTTTTTTGGTTTTGAAATTTATAAATGGTGCTTTCACCCTTGTCCTTAATCAGCCTTTCAGGGTGAATTCCTCTTAGTTTGAAATGATGCTTCTCAGAAATTCATAGCCATAAACACTTTTCAGCAAATCAAGATGTCAATAAGGTGCCACTAGACTCTAGAATACACTTTTTAAACATAAATAAATTTCAGTATTTTCTTTTCAGGTAGGTGCTTATTTAGTTGACTAGAGGCTGCTAGAGATTTTGTTGAATCCTTTTTGACAATTATCTATTCTTTGTGCCGCATTGTTCATTGTCTAATAGGTTTCTATAATACATGCTTGTTGATGCAAGACATGCTCAAATACTATTTGATGTGCCTTACTTTTTTGGTAATGCTTCTGATTAGCGTTGGGACAAGCATGCCTTTCTGCTTGAGACGAATATTACCATGAAATGGGTGCAGTTATCCAGTAGAATCCACTCCAAATTTTCCAAGGAATTACACTTGCTCTCATCCTTCTGAAAGATTGCTTCCGCAGGTTACATGGCCCATGAGAGGTGAATGTTTGAAACATGTCTTTCAGGATTTCAATCTTGTTGGGTTATAGAACACACCCCCCCCCATAAAACATAATTGATAAACCTAATAAAGAACAAACATATGTCCTTCTATTATTGCAGGCCTGGCGATGCGAGTTACTAGAGTTAGGTTGGTTTGTTGTAGATGATCGGTGCTAAAACCTAATACTCGTGGGCGGGGAGGGTACTAAATAATTTGCCATTTGGCCACAGTCCAGTATCCTCTTTCTCGTTCATGTCATGCTTGTAGCCACCCTACCTCATTCTCTTTTTAGAGCTTTCATTGGAAATACAATGTTTTCTAATGGATGGGGTATCTGGATCACCTTAATGGATCGTTTGGTGTAGGCATTAATAGCTAGCTCACCAGACATAGGTAGAAGGATCTCAATAGGAAGATGAGATGCAGGGGCATATTCTAAGCATCTATTTTCCAAAATCACTTGACTTCACAAATAAGGGTGTTGGTGAATAAGGCAGGCAAGCAACTGTATTTTATTCTAATTTCTGGGAACAGATTTTGGTCGGATAACTTTTTCCTTATTTTAGATCAAAATTTGATCTGTTAAGCACTATCTGGGGTAACTTGGTCATAATTCTATGCAAAACATCAAGGAATAAAGTTATACAATCGACATTATAAACTACCAATTGAGAAGGATATTGGTCTCTAGGACAAGTAAGTTTTAACAAAATCAACATTACTTTCCCGAGAGTTGGTTTTTAATATTTAGCCACTTTCTTTTGGTGAACAATAGGGGTCTGGTCAGGTATAGATTTTTCATTTCAGTTTTGAGTGACATCGACTATGAGGAAAACGTTATGCACATTCTATATTGACATTGTTGTTGTATGAGAAGGATTAACCTGTCACTGTCAGCCTGATCACATCATACATACTCCTGCCTGCCTGTTGAATCATCCAGTTGTATATGCTTGTTTATTTGGATTTCACTGGTATCACATATTACTTGACATGTGTTCCATTTTATTTTTATTTCAAGGCTGAGTATTTTCCTAGGCTTTTCAAGTTCTTGCTCCTAGCTTGGATGTGCAATTTCACAGAGGAAGTCTCATTCTATAGATTTCTTGTTAATTCGATCCTTGTAATATGGTAGCTTCCTTTTACCTTTTTGATCTGAAATTACAGAGATTGCATTTTAGTGATGAAAAAATGTAAGTTTTTAACCGCTGCATTACTAAATAGGCTTAATCTGTGCAACATTTTGTGTCTTCAATGACTACCAACAATGTATTCAGCAGGTATACCAAGGAAATAGAAACTAAGAACAGAGCTTCTAACATGCATACAGTAACACTAAAATTTGAGATTACGGTGATAGAAGGAACAATGCCTGCATTCAAGATTCTACTATCAATGAAATGATAATGAACTCACAAAAT
This sequence comes from Pseudotsuga menziesii, assembly GCA_001517045.1. Lineage (NCBI taxonomy): Eukaryota > Viridiplantae > Streptophyta > Pinopsida > Pinales > Pinaceae > Pseudotsuga > Pseudotsuga menziesii. Next base: position 88,364 of record LPNX010783363.1, on the reverse strand, counting down.
ATAGAATGCACACATTAACGCAAGGGTTTATCATTTATGTGGAGAAAACCCGCTTGGGATGTACAAATTCCACTTCCAAACAAATACTCGGTTTTATTGAAGGCCATTAATGGTTACAGAGCTCTCTGTCTTAGATTCATTGCATTTGGTTACCATGTCTGCATACAGATGGTTTTGAGTCTCCTACAACAGATCAGACCTCCACAAATAAGTGATGTCAAAGGTTATGTCGCAGACATCTAATGGGACTACATCACAATCCATTTCATCAATGAAATGAACTTATATGCCAAATTTGATCTCACATTGTCTGGCAGAGCCATTGCAATTGATGATGTTCTGGATGCTTGTTGGTATTTAATCCCAAGTTCTGCACTAACAACTATGAGGTTGGATTCTTCTGACTTCACTGGCCAAACAATGCAGTGACCTTCTTCAACATCTTCATTTGAATCTTGATGTTGAACAACTGTTCTCTCATGGCACCGAGTTTTTTCAACTCATCCTCATTAGCTGGTGGTTTTTCAATTTTGTATGCTCATACAAGTGATCTTCCCATCCATTTCCGAGTCACATTCTAATTCTTGTCCCTAAATATTGGTGAGAGCTTGCTTCGATGCTTTCTTCCAATTTCTAGGATGCAATTCCAAGGGAAATTTCCAGCATTTTGTCTTGGTATGGCCATCTATACTACAATAATTTCAAATAGCAATGATTCTCACCACTGTCCTTCGACTGAGCAGCTTTGTAGGTCATCCTCCTATCATGTTGTTGGGCACCATACTTTGTGTTTCCTATTGCTCCATTATGTGCTGGTTTTCTATCCCTTCTTAAAGGGATCATCAACTTTCTTTCCCTCAAAGAGGGCTAGTTTCCTTTTGCTTTAGGCACACGAGGCTCCTTGGTGTTTCACCAATAAGTGTTGATCTTCCAACTGGAGGCTTAACATAATGGATTGATTCCTGAATTTGGTGGTATAGTCTTGGACATTTTGACCATCACTTTGGTAGAATTATTTACTATTTCCATTCAATCAGTTGTTCCTCTTGATAGCCAATGGGAGAAAACTATTTTTTCAGGGCTCTTGAAAGCAAGACTTCTTCATAAATTAATTGCCTAAGCTTCCAAAGATGCTTCCAAGAAGGTTTCACTCAAAGATGCCCACAAAGAAACCCAACACTGAGCTCCAAAGATATAAAAGAACTCCAATTTGCCCATAGCAACACTTAGATGCTAAACACTGCCTTAAACCCTCTGAAATTACGTCCAAAACAGGACGTTTCCAAAGAAGGCTGAATGCTGATCAGAAATCAGAGGAAAAGATTAAAAAAAGGGGTGGCCCCTCCTTCAATATGAAACTAAAAGAGAGGGAAACCCTTCACGGATGAAACAGGGAAACAACAGGGGCAGGTCATTTAGGGCCAAGTGTTGTCCATTAGATTCAAGTTTTCAACTCAAAATGCATCTATTTGCACAAAACTCCTATAAGCTAAGTCTGAAACCTTCCTAGAAGCTGGACAACAGCTTGAATATGATAGCTATCAAGTGAAAATCCTCTAATAGCTGATGGCTTCCTCAAGTTGGATCACTGCTGTTTCCAAATGCTACTACAGGTCTGCTCAAGGCTCCAAACAATCTTTTTCAGGGCTTTTATGACTGTTGTTCACCTCTAGATCAGAGAATATGGCTGCAGTATGATGGTTTAAATGCACCCAGAATTGAAGTTTAGGTTTTTTTACTGCTGTTTCACCCTTTTAGGCACAATTTCTACTTCAAAAGATAATATCAGATCTGTGTACTGCTATTTTAGGGCATACAATGCACCCAGAACTACCCTAAACAGCTTATAAGTTATAACTGAGAACAAGGGTTCTTATCGTTGCTACTTATGCCTAGAATTGGAATTTAACCTTCAAATTCAGCCCAGATTTAGAAAATAGGGGTGTTTGTGCCTGCTGTTGTGGAGACTGCCTTAGAATGATGCCCAAAATTCATCTTTTGCAACTCTTATGACCTTAAACATGATGTATGGATACTCATCATGATGTATGGATACTTGTCATGATATATGAACATGATACTAGTAGCAACATTTAGTTCAATATTTTGATGCTCATCACGAGTAAAAAGATTTTAATTGAGTACATTCACGTTTCAACTTGAATAATCTGAAGAGCAAGTGAATAGTTCATTATGTTTGATTCATCAAAGAGTGCTTTGTCTATGAAGGAAATCACTATCCACTGTATTGACCTTTCATTTGAATACGATACTAATAGCAACCTTTAATTCAATATTTTGATGCTCATCAGGAGTAGAAAGTTTTTAATTGAGTACATTGACGTTTCAAATTGTATAATCTGAAAAGCAAGCCAAAAATGTGTTAGCTTGATGTTAAGTAAACGATTTTGTTGTTAAAGGAGTTTGTGCACATTAGCCTTATGTAACTTAAATGTTTTGATTAATTCTTTACTTCTTCCTTTGCCTCATTTCTCTCTTGCCCTGTTTTTAAAAGATTTTGAAGAGATTAGAGTGGATAGTGCACTATCTGCTTTTTAAATATCTTTGGGTTTCTTATTTTTGTTGGTACAAACCCTTATTCTTATGTTCTTTTTACCAATTTAACCTGGTTGTCTGTTACAGGGATAACACAAAGAATGCACTATTGGATGCCATGTATGTGTTTCTCAAGAGGCCAGAGTATATCAAATATGTGTCAAATTTGGTCACTGTTTGTTCTCGAATTCTTTTGACTGGACCACCAGGTTAGTGACTATTAGTATTTTTTGTCTCTGATAAATTGCATTCTTCAAATTGCAGTGTGATATGCCCAGTTAGTTCACCTTTTTATTGATAAACCTGCTCATGGTGGCAGTTATACTCGAAGGGCATGCAAATTTCAGTAAGCAGTTCAAATGCTGGGGTCTGGCTGCACTTTATTTTTTAGTCTTGCGATTTTTTACATATGCAAGTGTTATTAGTCAATTGTCTATCTAAAGTCTAAGAAAACCAAAGAATTGATGCTGCAATATTTGTCAGGATTCTGCCAACAGTCTCAGTAATCTTTTTCCATTGTTTCTTTATGAATTTATTCTGAAAATTCCATGATTTCTCTTTGGTTTTGGACAAACATTAAAAAGATGATTTCTTGTCAGGATTGGATTAATGCTATTAGGTGCATGATTATGAGGGGAAAAATTCCCAAATAGTCTCTGACTATCACAAACTCAGGTATTAAACATAATATCATAGTCAAAGTTTAATGCTGTTGGGGAGTTGTTTAACAGTAACGCTTGTAGAGGTTATAAACTTAACTTTAACTCCAATGAGTGTCTCTTCCTTTTGTTAAACTTGTATAGGCTATACTTGCATGCTTAAACTCCTCTTTGAATTTTCTCAAGCAAGTATTGAGACACAGTCAATAAATAGACTTAATATTTTGTACATTGCTCTGTTATGGATGAGATTAGTGGTTGAGGAAAATGATATGAAATTTGTTCTTTACTAAGATTGTTTGACTTAATTTTATTGTACAACAAGGAAAAGGGATATTGTCTATTGAAAGCATTTTCTCTAGCGAGCATAGTGTTACATAATATATATACGAGGACAAAATCATTGTTACCTTTTAAAGACAGTAACAACTTGCATAATGGGTATATCTAACACGTTACTCACCAGTCTGACCAAGTGTATGTTTGCTTGTCTGTCATATGGACAACAAGAATATATTCCCAACAAGTTACTTATTAGTCTGACCAAGTGTATTCTTGCTTGCCCGTCATATGGACAACACGATTATATTCCCAACAAGACAAATGTCCTATTTCTTATCAAATCTTTCACAGTGGAGTGCTTGCAATGATGGTGACTCAAGTTCAAAATTTAGTGAGCTAGACACATTTAAATATTACTATTGTATTTTTTTTTTAAAACACATTTAGTTGTCGATTAAGCAACGGTTGGCAGGAGATTTTTTTTTAAAAACTTCAACACCGTCGCTTAACCGATGTCTTATCCGTCGCTTATGCGACGTCCTGCAGGCGATTTTTTAAAAAAAAACTTCAACACCGTCGCTTAACCGACGTCTTATCCATCGCTTATGCGACGTCCTGCAGGAAATTTAAAAAAAAAACCTTCAATACCGCCGCTTAACCGACGTTTAGTGAGCTAGTTTAATATGAATTATCTGTCAGATAACCAACGATTCACATTTAACCGACGGTAAGTTCATCTGTCTCTTAACCGACGATAAGCTGATTTGTCTCCACCTTTCCTTTCGATGGGCTGCATGCAAATCCGAGTCTGCATTTAAGTCATGTATATTACCATAGCAGACGCGCCCTCCAAATATTTGCATTGGTTATGGAGGTCGGAACCTTGCACGGTTGGCTGAGTTTTCGATCCATTATTACTGTAAGGTTTCCTTCCCCTTACAGATTGGGTTATTTGTTTCAGTTTACTTTTGGTGGGTTTAATCTACAGGAAGAATGTGTAGGAGGATGGGTAATAGATTTTGTTCGTGAATGTCGTTGTTGTTAATTGTAAACGGTTGATTAGCGTTTAAATTTCCACCCACTTTTAGAATGGTTTGTGTTGTATACTATCCCATCTCGGTGCTAAATCTAGGCAAGAATCTATTGGAGGATAGGAGTAGGTTCAAGATCCCTGTAAGGTATTTTTGAGATTTTGAACTTTGTGACTACAACAGCTTTGCTTATTAGATTTTTTTTTAAATCTGAAGCCACGACCAACTCCAGATAGGTTTTGACATTCCGCGGCAAACCCTTGTATGACTTAGTCCATCATAGTTTGGATGAGTAAGCTCTATATTTCTTATGTCACTATGAAGGTAAGTGAAACTGTATTTCTTTTTGTAAATTTGAAAGTAAGTTAAATTGTATGCCTACAGCTGAGTAAGGATCGATAAACCACCAAGTCATCTTAAGCCTTTGATAATAACTAGGTATTCTTGTTTAGGATACTGAAAAGGACAGAATAGAATTCATGTTGTAATTTGGACATGAGTATTGAATACTTAGATTGCTCTGGTGAGAGAATCTATGCAGAAAATAGAAAGGAAGTATGGAAACTCGGATGTTGTAGAGCATGCTCTTTGAATGAAAATAAATGTCACAAGACGTGACAGTTTGGTGGACGTAACCCCGAGTTTGGGTTGAACCACGTACATTGGCATCTCTCTTCTTTTTGTGTCTACATGTGTTTAATTGTCTCATATTATTTTTTGCACTCATACATATTACTTGTATAACTTGTCGATCGATTTGTTGCTAAAAGGATAAATCAAGCCAGGATATGGTTACCCCAATGACTTGAATTATTTAAAGGACATATCAACAATAAATGAACCACTTAAGTTACAAATGATATTGTGTTAAGCTGGCTAGCATATTGAAATGGAAGGTTGTCAAGTTTTCTTAATGATATGCATGGATGTATGCCTCTTATGTTTTGACAGTTAGAAATGAATAAGTCCTTTCAACAGTGTTAAGAGATGGTAAATCTCCAACAAGGCATAAGGAGGACAAACAAATTTATGGATAAATACCCAATGTTGAAATAGTGAGCTCTATTACTTAAATGACTCTGGAGTTAGTCACAAGCCCTTATAACCCTAAAAATTGTGATTAAGGAATTGGAATGCGTACACCAAAAATGATGGTTGGAATATTCCTATAAGTGGTTCCTTCTAAGATCATACATATTCGAATAGGGCACGATTGAAATCAAATCACAAGGTCCTATGTTATTATTAAGAATTGCATAGTAAGCTTAAATGAACCAGAATCCTTCATTGGAAAATATATTAAAAAGGACTCCTAAGAAGATCATGATGTATACAAGACACTGCCATAGATTTGGATTTCTTGTACAAAACGAAATGTGTATTATGATTCACTGACATAGTTCACTACTACATTTCGATCCAAAATCTGATGGAAAAATCCGACGGCGGGTGGATTTCTCTTTTTAAACTCACCAAAAATCACTAGGATACATTTTTTTTTTTGTAAATGTGGCCACAAGTGTCACTTAAGCGACGACTATTCTCATAACCGTCGGTTAAGAGACGGCGCGTTAAGTGTCGTTTAAGTGACGGCTATGGGATTATTTTGTAACACCACCCACCAAGCGCTCTCATCCCTTGGATCCAAATCGATGGTGGAAATCTATTACATCATGAGTTCATATTTTAAACGAAAAATAGAAAATCAATTTTGGATTTTTGTTGTGGAAAAGAGCCAAGTCATGGGTTTATCCTAGCATTCATGCAACCCTGTCACCATACCCATCTGTATTCTCTGTCAATAATCTATGGGCATATCCCGGTAGCCATAGCCATGTGCGTTATCTTTGCATGCTTGGGAGGCCAATCCATCTACTTTTTTCTTGTATACTGAGACAACAACGATGTATACGTTTATATGGGTTCACCAAATCGATTTGTGGAAGGAAGAGAAGCCCCACTACTATTTTGGGCTCGACCCTCATTGTTATCTATTGGGTTTGACAGGGTTGCATTAAAAAAAAATTATTTGGATGAAGCATAGCAACTCCATTGACAAGGGAAAAAACTACACAACTCAACACAGTGGTCAATAGGTAATTCTTCATCTCGTGAACAATAGGAGAAGGCCGAAGAGGATAAGGCCGCAGGGGACGAAGCTCGCAGAGGAGAGGGCGGCAAAGGAGGGTTTGCAAAGGAGGAGGGTTTGCAGAGGTCACACTGAAGCTAACAGAATGCCCCAAATCGATGAGTAATCTATGTTTGCTTAAAGAATTTCGATTTCAAATTTTAAAAAAAAACAAGTTCTTTATGCAGAAGAAATATTTATTTAGCATGGATTTATACTGGTATGGAAAAGCTGAAAAGACTGTGTTCATAATATAGTTTAAAATATGAACTTCTCTTCCCTTGAATTTCCCTCTCACTCTCTATTTGAGGTGAGGGTCATTGCTGTTGCATTGCATTGCAGTTGCGTCCTTTCCCACATTTAATCTTCCAGCTGTTACTTTTCCTATATTTTGACAGCCAAAGTATTCAAATAAGAAAAAAATAACTTCTGGCAAATCTCTATTGTCATTGTAATTTGGAAATTACTAGGTTAGGTTCGAGTTGCTTCCCAATCTAGGGATTTTATAATAAAAAACCTGAAACTTATTTTACTTCATTGAATATTCGTGAGATAGTGAGGATTTTGTAGCCTATTGTATAGAAAATATTTGCGGCTTTGTTGATGGAGAGTTTAAGGTATCAACTCACTCTCCCTCCAACAAAATTTGGCCGATGCCCAACACCTTTTTCTTCTTTCACACAACAAATACAACCAAGGTTTTATTGGCCCAGTCCCTCATGATGCGACTGTTTCATATTTTTGTTGTAACTTGTTACATATTATCACCTTGCTATTGCTGAAAAACATAAATTATAGTGAAAGTTTCAGTGATGCTTCCCTGGCGTTTCCAATCCACATCCTACTGTGAAATATTGAACAATAGTTTGGGCCTCTCCTCCAAGTGTTTCTATTATCATGTGTATATGGATGTTACTTGAGTAAGATAGACATTGACACATAGGTAGGAAGTATAGGCTACAAGTGAGGAAATAAAATGAATGTCACTTGTGACCTACAAAATTGGATGTACCCCTTCAATGAATTCTAATATCTTCCTACATCTAATTCACTTTCTATTTTTGTATTTGCAATTATGCCTCTGACTTTTATAGATTTTTCAATTTTCCTATGACAACCAAGTTGGAAGCTAAGCCTATTAATA
>LPNX010783363.1:65841-80489 GCA_001517045.1 Pseudotsuga menziesii | reverse complement strand
CACCTCTACTCTAGAATGTCATGACGTTGTAAGTTCCCTATTGGATTCTTGTGGTTCACCTTAACTCTTCAGTATTCCAAGGAATGGATGAAGTATTCAACCATAGATTTCATCCTTCTTAGTCAAAAACATGGGAACAATGAAGAAACTATTAAAATTGTGTTTCTTGTTAGAATGGAGGCAACAAGGCAATTTCCACATGTGATTATATATAAAGACAAGTTACGTCTGTTTCTCTGGATGATGATGTATGTAAATCTGTAGGAGTGGTCACGCACTTAGCCAGATCACATTGTTTCGGCCTCTTTCGAAGCCTCCAAATTGAAGTTCTGAGCTAAATAATGTTGATGTTTTGTATAGAAGCATAAATTCAATGCACTTGGCTCTGTGTGAAACCCATTTCCTGTAGGAAAAGTGATTTGATTTAACTCGGATATTGATTCAAAAGATATTAAAGGGATTCCAAATAGCCACATTTATCATGAATGGGTTCATTTGGGTGTATATAAGTATTGAATGGAATCTTTTTTGAAATATTAGATGAGGCTCAAATGGGTTTGAATCCAGTAGGGCTGGGGCTCTCTAAGAATCCTTCTTCTGATGCTAAATTAATCTTAACACCTTCTGAATCACTGTTACGAATAACATCACCTCCTAGCTTAATATCAATAGTAATCTAGCTTGTCTTTTCGAAGAAGTCCAGTGGAAATTCTGGGTTGATCCCAACATTTGTTGTATTACTGAGGACACCAGGGCCTAGCTTTTTCACCTTCTCTGAATTGATGTTGCAATCATGTCTTAGTAATTCCAATCCTTGAGTTCCACTACCCATTCCAAATGAGAATATCTGCAAACTACCATCATCATGTAAAAAAAGAACATTATTTTTGTCCTTAGAGAGAGGACTGTAAGCTGAAATGCCAACCCATTGAGAAGATGGACTTCCAGGAAATCGCAGAAGTTGTGCACACAGCTCCATAGGACCAAGAGACACAATAAGTGGAGAGTTGGACTTCAAACTAGAGAGGCAAACAAAGAAACCACTGCCATCAAGCAACTCCTTCCATTGATGTAGTCCAGTAGGCCTTAATTGACCATCTTGATCACCCTCAAGAACACTTGATACTTTGCTAATAGATGTCGCATCAGGATTCAAATGCCCAATCAAAGTTGAACCATCATGATAAGAGAGGAAAAGTAATCTGTAGGCTGATGTGAAACACAAAGATATACCTTTTGACTGCACATCTCTACCGTGGAGATGGATAGTCTCTGCCAAAACTTGAGTTCCAATATAACCCTCTACTTCTATTTGTTGCCTCTACAACATGCCATGTTGTGATAGTACAAAAAGAACTAGTCGACCATGTAAGATGGGTACTAATACTGCATAAATAATTGAATCTTCCAATAACGTAAAATAATGCATAGGGCTAATTTTATCTTGGGACAGGTCATAAATCTTCACAAACTTGTTGGTCACCACCATGAGTTGATCCTGAGAACTAGGAAGCCAGGCTATTTGTCGAATGTAAGCACCTCGCAAAGCAATCTCAATTGCAAGATGGTATGTTATTTCATCTCGAGAATTGACAGTGAGAACTTGGCATTCCTCATACCCAGCTACAACCCAATAGTTCTCATTTGCAGAGTTGAAAACAAGATGAACTAGTTCAAATCGAACTGAATTCCTAGAAAGAGGCTTCACATTAGACTTGTCTGCTGTCACAGGTGCAACAGCTGGCTGTCCAATAAGTTTCCTCGCATCTAAGATTGTTACTTTGTCACCTTAGAACTAGTGTTTGACTAAGGCTTCTTTGTTAATTTTTAAGAAACATGCTTGTTAGCACCATATGAACCCAGTGCAGAAACAAAAAAACCCAAGACAAACTTCAAACCCTCCAGATGGGTTTCATCGGCAGACAACTTGACCACCATATCAATTGCCCTCTTGATAATAAGCTTTATTGTGGACTCACCATTTTCCAACTGAACTACAAAATTGAAGTATGCTTTCACAGTAGGAACATCAAATGACACTTTGTACCACATGATATACCCATGATTCTAAATAGCCTGTTCCTGGGGGAAGCTGAAAAGTTCCTCCTTCTGTAATATGTATTAACTTATTTCTTATATTGAACATCAACCAGGATGGGAAGGTTGTAGAGTGGAGAATCATGTGCCGAAGAATCAACATCAGTCTTGAAATTAGCAAATACCAGCAAACCAATTGTGTGCTATTAAGTTCCACTGGAGGACAACTTACATTGCTGAGGGTAGAAAAAATATTCTCTGCCATTTTGATTTTTTCAAATGCATTTGAAGAATGAAAAGCCATGAGAAAAACTACCAAATGAAATAGGGATGGAAGACTTGAACAAACTTCTTGGATATTTAAGCACCCTGAAAGTTTGTAGGCTTTTAACTTCTAGATGGTTGTTATTTGTGTACAAAATGGTTGATGATCTAATGATAAAATGGATGGAATTTTTAAGCTAATTTAGGATTCATCTATAAGTAGCTTGTTGCTTCACTCTGCGTTTTGGCAACACTGGTTTTAATGGTCAAGAAAACAACATTTTTTGATGGTTCCATGTGCTTTGTATGGTTTTGTGGGAACTCTTGACACGGAGCATAATTCAGTTTTTATTTCTCCCAATCGTTTTAATTTTGTAAAAGTTGGCCACTAAAACTACTTTGTAACATGTCAGAATGCAAAATATGTAGCAAAGGCATTTTGAATAATCTGATTGTGCATACATTTACTTGAATCCTAGCAATTGCATCTCGCCTTTCCAGCGTAAAGCTTAATACCAGTAGTTTTGCAAAGCCATCCACTCAGACTTGTAGAACAGTTGTGTGCATAAATCATTTCGTTTCTAAAAGTGGTCATGTAGTTCTTCCATATCAAAGAAAGTCTGTTTTGTTTTCTTTTAAGGTTGAGTGATTATGTATGCTCTCTTGGAAGCAGATGCTGGTAGAATATTTGGTGTGATGAATGCTTTGAAGATAATATTTATTCTAGTTTGTGATTTGACAGGTTATAGAAGCACAACCAGACATGCCACTTGTTGGAGCTATTATTTTGCATGTATCATTGCTTACATTCACACTTCGGGTTCATCCTGATGGACTTGATTATGTTGATCAAGTGCTAGTATTGTCTTGTATCAACTTTTAGCAATGTGGAAGTCAATTTTTTTTCTCTTTTTATATCATTATTTGACATTTGTTACCTGTTTATTATATAATTGACTGACATGCATACAAAAGTAGATTATAATTGATAGCCTTTTTAAAATTCCAAAGAGTTCATATTTTTCTTTACATTTCTTCAGGGAGCCTGTGTTAAGAAGCTTTCAGGCAAAGGCAAGGTTGAAGAGAGCAAAGGAACAAAGCAAATTGTTGCTCTTCTTAGTGCACCATTAGAGAAGTCTAATGATGTTATGACTGCTCTAAAGCTGACAAATTATCCTCGAGTAATGGAGCATCTTGACTATGCGACAAACAAAGTCATGGCAGGTGTTATTATTCAAAGCATCATGAAGAACACCACATGCATATCAACTGCAGATAAGGTTTGTTTTCTTTTTACAAATGCATACTAAAAGCATATAATGGTGCTGCATATGGTGAAATGCTACTAAACTGATCAAAGAAAACTAGGACTGCATGCTCCTAAAGGTTACTTCTTCTCAGGTTGAGGCATTATTTGACTTGATTAAAGGGTTAATCAAGGACATAACTAGAGCACCGTCTGTGGATGAGGTGAATCTTTTAGTCTTTCTTATTTACATTTTTGGTTCATTAGATTCTTTTATTAACATATTCTCTTCATTAATGTCTCTGGGGAGAGGTGTTCACTGTTTTCTTACTTTGATCATTGCCAAAACTAATTGCACTAGGGACCGCTTGCAAACTGTACTCAATGTAATGACATTCTACTAATATTATGGTATAGTGACGGCTGTAGATAATTATTTGATAGGTTGACTTGATGTTTGATCTCTGATGTTGATCACTGTTTGCTTATTTTCTCCCAATGTCCAACTTGATGTTTACTTGCATAAGGGTTTATGGTAAGTAAAGATATGCTTTAATGATATTTTTTTTGCCTTTGAAATAGCTTGATGAGGAAGATTTTAAGCAAGAACAAAATTTGGTGGCACGGCTTGTTCATATGCTAGTGAATGAAGACCAGAAGGAGATGTTTAAGGTAAGTATTATAGGACCACTTGAAGCATGATGGATAAAGTGCTTATACTTTTGTGTTCTTTCTTGCCAGCAACAGTAGCTACTTTTCTTCAACGGAATTATGTAGAACAGTATATTATATCTAAAGGATTTCTAGGTTCCCTGATCACACGGCATGGGATTCTATAATTCTAGCTACTTTTCACCATATGGGATTGGGTTTTTTGGTTTTGAAATTTATAAATGGTTCTTTCACCCTTGTCCTTAATCATCCTTTCAGGGTGAATTCCTCTTAGTTTGAAATGATGATTCTCAGAAATTCATAGCCATAAACACTTTTCAGCAAATCAAGATGTCAATAAGGTGCCTCTAGACTCCAAAATACACTTTTTAAACATAAATAAATTTCAGTATTTTCTTTTCAGGTAGGTGCTTATTTAGTTGACTAGAGGCTGCTGGAGCTTTTGTTGAATCCTTTTTGACAATTATCTATTCTTTTTGCTTCATTGTTCATTGTCTAATAGGTTTCTATAATACATGCTTGTTGATGCAAGACATGCTCAAATCCTATTTGATGTGCCTTACTTTTTTGGTAATGCTTCTGATTAGCGTGGGCACAAGCATGCCCTTCTGCTTGAGATGAATATTACCATGAAATGGGTGTAGTTAGCCAATAGAATCCACTCCAAATTTTCCAAGGAATTGCACTTGCTCTCATCCTTCTGAAAGATTGCTTCCGCAGGTTACATGGCCCATGAGAGGTGAATGTTTGAAAAATGTCTTTCAGGATTTCAATCTTGTTGGGTTATAGAACACACCCCCCCCATCAAACATAATTGATAAACCTAATAAAGAACAAATATATGTCCTTCTATTATTGCAAGCCTGGCGATGCGAGTTACTATAGTTAGGTTGGTTTGTTGTAGATGATCGGTGCTAAAACCTAATACTCGTGGGAACGGAGGGTACTGAACAATTTTCCATTTGGCCACAGTCCAGTATCCTCTTTCTTGTTCATGTCATGCTTGTAGCCACCCTACCTCATTCTCTTTTTAGAGCTTTCATTGGAAATACAATGTTTTCTAATGGATGGGGTATCTATATCACCTTAATGGATCGTTTGGTGTAGGCATTAATAGCTAGCTCACCAGACATAGGTAGAAGGATCTCAGTTGGAAGATGAGATGCAGGGGCATATTCTAAGCATCTATTTTCCAAAATCACTTGACTTCACAAATCTGGGTGTTGGTGAATAAGGCGGGCAAGCAACTGTATTTTATTCTAATTTCTAGGAACAGATTTTGATGTGATAACTTCTGCCCTATTTTAGATCAAAATTTGATCTATTAAGCACTATTTGGGGTAACTTGGTCATAATGCTATGCAAAACATCAAGGAATAAATTTATACAACCGACATTATAAACTACCAATTGAGAAGGATATTGGTCTCTAGGACAAGTAAGTTTTAACAAAATCAACATTACTTTCCCGAGAGTTGGTCTTTAATATTTAGCCACTTTCTTTTGGTGAACAATAGGAGTCTGGTCAGGTATAGATTTTTCATTTCAGTTTTGAGTGACATCAGCTGTGAGGAAAATGTTATGCACATTCTATATTGACATTGTTGTTTTATAAGAAGCATTAACCTGTCACTGTCAGCCTGATCACATCATACATACTCCTGCCTGCTTGTTGAATCATCCAGTGGTATATGCTTGTTTACTTGGATTTCACTGGTATCACATATTACTTGACATGTGTTCCATTTTATTTTTATTTCAAGGCTGAGTATTTTCCTAGGCTTTTCAAGTTCTTGCTCCTAGCTTGCATGTGCAATTTCATAGAGGAAGTCTCGTTCTATAGATTTCTTGTTAATTCGATCCTTGTAATATGGTAGCTTCCTTTTACCTTTTTGATCTGAAATTACAGAGATTTCATTTTAGTGATGAAAAACTGTAAGTTTTTAACCGCTGCATTACTGAATAGGCTTAATCTGTGCAACATTTTGTGTCTTCAATAACTGTCAACAATGTATTCAGCAGGTATACCAGGGGAATAGAAACTAAGAACATAGCTTCTAAGATGCATACAGTAACACTGAAATTTGAGATTACGGTGACAGAAGGAACAATGCCTGCATTCAAGATTCTGCTATCAATGAAATGATAATGAACTCACAAAATACAGAATGCACACATTAACGCAAGGGTTTATCATTTATGTGAAGAAAATCCTCTTGGGATGCACAAATTTCACTTCCAAACAAATACTCAGTTTTATTGAAGGCCATTAATGGTTACAGAGCTCTATGTCTTAGATTCATTGCATTTGGTTACCATGTCTGCATACAAATGGTTTTGAGTCTCTTACAACAGATCAGACCTCCACAAATAAGTGATGTCAAAGGTTATGTCGCAGACATCTAATGGGACTACATCACAATCCATTTCATCAATGAAATGAACTTATATGCCAAATTTGATCTCACATTGTCTGGCAGAGCCATTGCAATGGATGATGTTTTGGATGCTTGTTGGTATTTAATCCCAAGTTCTGCATTAACACCTATGAGATTGGATTCTTCTGACTTCACTGGCCAAACAATGCAGTGACCTTCTTCAACATCTTCATTTGAATCTTGATGTTGAACAACTGTTCTCTCATGGCACTGAGTTTTTTCAACTCATCCCCATTAGCTGGTGGTTTTTCAATTTTGTATGCTCATACAAGTGATCTTCCCATCTAGTTTCGAGTCACATTCTAATTCTTGTCCCTAAATATTGGTGAGAGCTTGCTTCAATGCTTTCTTCTGATTTCTAGGATGCAATTCCAAGGGAAATTTCCAACATTTTGTCTTGGCATGGCCATCTATACTACAATAATTGCAAATAGCAATGATTCTCACCACTGTTCTTCGACTGAGCAGCTTTGTAGGTCATCCTCCTGTCATGTTGTTGGGCACCATACTTTGTGTTTCCTATTGCTCCGTTCTGTGCTAGTTTTCTGTCCCTTCTTAAAGGGATCATCAAGTTTCTTTCCCTCAAAGAGGGCTAGTTTCCTTTTGATTTAGCCACACAAGGCTCCTTGGTGTTTCATCAATAAGTGCTGGTCTTCCAACTGGAGGCTTAACATAATGGATTGCTTCCTGAATTTGGTGGTATAGTCTTGGACATTTTGACCATCGCTTTGGTAGAATTATTTACTATTGTCATTCAATCAGTTGTTCCTCTTGATAGCCAATGGGATAAAACTGTTTTTTCAGGGCTCTTGAAAGCAAGACTTCTTCCAAATATGCTTCCAAGAAGGGGTCACTCAAAGATGCCCACAAAGAAACCCAACACTGAGCTCCAAAGATATAAAAGAACTCCAATTTTCCCATAGCAACACTTAGATGCTAAACACTGCCTTAAACCCTCTGAAATTACCTCCAAAACAAGATGTTTCCAAAGAAGGCTGAATGCTGATCAGAAATCAGTGGAAAAGATTAAAAAAAGGGGTGGCCCCTCCTTCAATCTGCAACTAAAAGAGAGGGAAACCCTTCACGGCTAAAACAGGGAAACAACAGGGGCAGGTCATTTAGGGCCAAGTGCTATCCATTAGATTCAAGTTTTCAACTCAAAATGCATCTATTTGCACAAAACTCCTATAAGCTAAGTCTAAAACCTTCCTAGAAGCTGGACAGCAGCTTGAATATGATAGCTATCAAGTGAAAATCCTCTAATAGCTGATGGCTTCCTCAAGTGGGATCACTGCTGTTTCCAAACGCTACTACAGGTCTGCTCAAGGCTCTAAACAATCATTTTCAGGGCTTTTATGACTGTTGTTCACCTCTAGATCAGAGAATATGGCTACAGTATGATGGTTTAAATGCACCCAGAATTGAAGTTTAGGTTGTTTTACTGTTGTTTCACCCTTTTAGGCACAATTTCTACTTCAAAAGATAATATCAGATCTGTGTACTGCTGTTTTAGGGCATGCAATGTACCCAGAATTTCCCTAAACAGCTTATAAGTTATAACTGAGAACAAGGGTTCTTATCGTTGCTGCTTATGCCTAGAATTGAAATTTAACCTTCAAATTTAGCCCAGATTTAGAAAATAGGTGTGTTTGTGCCTGCTGTTGTGGAGACTGCCTTAGAATGATGCCCAAAATTCATCTTTTGCAACTCTTATGACCTTAAACATGATGTATGGATACTCATCATGATGTATGGATACTCGTCATGATACTAGTAGCAACGTTTAGTTCAATATTTTGATGCTCATCACGAGTAGAAAGCTTTTAATTGAGTACATTCACGTTTCAACTTGAATAATCTGAAGAGCAAGCGAATAGTTCATTATGTCTGATTCATCAAAGAGTGTTTTGTCTATGAAGGAAATCACTATCCACTGTATTGACCTTTCATTTGAATACGATACTAATAGCAACCTTTAATTCAATATTTTGATGCTCATCCGGAGTAGAAAGCTTTTAATTGAGTACATTGACGTTTCAAATTGTATAATCTGAAAAGCAAGCCAAAAATGTGTTAGATTGATGTTGAGTAAACGATTTTGTTGTTAAAGGAGTTTGTGCACATTAGCCTTATGTAACTTAAATGTTTTTATTAATTCTTTACTTCTTCCTTTGCCTCATTTCTCTCTTGCCCTGTTTTTAAAATATTTTGAAGAGATTAGAGTGGATAGTGCACTATGTACTTTTTAAATATCTTTGGGTTTCTTATTTTTGTTGGTACAAACCCTTATTCTTATGTTCTTTTTGCCAATTTAACCTAGTTGTCTGTTACAGGGATAACACAAAGACTGCACTATTGGATGCCATGTATGTGTTTCTCAAGAGGCCAGAGTATATCAAATATGTGTCAAATTTGGTCACTGTTTGTTCTTGAATTCTTTTGACTGGACCACCAAGTTAGTGACTATTAGTATTTTTTGTCTCTGATAAATTGCATGCTTCAAATTGCAGTGTGATATGCCCAGTTAGTTCACCTTTTTATTGATAAACCTACTCATGTTGGCAGTTAGACTCGAAGGCATGCAAATTTCAGTAAGCAGTTCAAATGCTGGGGTCTGGCTGCACTTTATTTTTTAGTCTTGCAATTTTTTACATATGCAAGTGTTATTAGTCAATTGTCCATCTAAAGTCTAAGAAAACCAAATAATTGATGCTGCAATATTTGTCAGGATTCTGCCAACAGTCTCAATAATCTTTTTCCATTGTTTCTTTATGAATTTATTCTGAAAATTCCATGATTTCTCTTTGGTTTTGGACAAACATTAAAAATATGATTTGTTGTCAGGATTGGATTAATGATATTAGGTGCATGATTATGAGGGGGAAAATTCCCAAATAGTCTCTGACTATCACAAACTTAGGTATTAAACATAATATCATAGTCAAAGTTTAATGCTGTTGGGGAGTTGTCTAACAGTAACGCTTGTAGAGGTTATAAACTTAACTTTAACTCCAATGAGTTTCTCTTCCTTTTGTTAAACTTGTATAGGCTATACTTGCATGCTTAAACTCCTCTTTGAATTGTCTCAAGCAAGTATTGAGACACAGTCAGAAAATAGACTTAATATTTTGTACATTGCTTTGTTATGGATGAGATTAGTGGTTGAGGAAAATGATATGAAATTTGTTCTTTACTAAGATTGTTTGACTTAATTTTATTGTACAACATGAAAAAGGGATATTGTCTACTGAAATCATTTTCTCTAGCGAGCATAGTGTTACATAATATATATACGAGGACAAAATCATTGCTACCTTTTAAAGACAGTAACAACTTGCATAATGGGTATATCTAACACGTTACTCACCAGTCTAACCAAGTGTATGTTTGCTTGTCTGTCATATGGACAACAAGATTATATTCCCAACAAGTTACTTACTAGTCTGACCAAGTGTATTCTTGCTTTCCATCATATGGACAACAAGATTATATTCCCAACAAGACAAATGTCCTATTTCTTATCAAATCTTTCATAGTGGAGTGCTTGCAATGATGGTGACTCAAGTTCAAAATTTAGTGAGCTAGACACATTTAAATATTACTATTGTAAATTTAGTGAGCTAGGCACATTTAAATGTAAATATTACTATTGTATTTTATTTTTTAAAACACAATTAGCCGTCGCTTAAGAGACGGTTGGCAGACGATTTTTTTTTAAAAACTTCAACACCGTTGCTTAACCAACGTCTTATCCGTCGCTTATGCGATGTCCTGCAGGCGATTTTTAAAAAAAAACTTCAACACCATCGCTTAAACGATGTCTTATCCGTCACTTATGCGACATCTTGCAGGCGATTTAAAAAAAAAAACCTTCAATACCGTCGCTTAACCGACGTTTAGTGAGCTAGTTTAATGTGAATTATCTGTCAGATAACTGGCGATTTACATTTAACCAACGGTAAGATGTTGGATAACTGACGGAAATCCACTGATGCTTAGAAAATATCATAGTGTCGTACATGCGATAGGGAAGTGTCGAAAATCCGACAATATGGCCGTCGTATTTTCGGTCGAAATGTAGTAGTGGTTGAAGGTACTTCCGGAGCAATAACACAATTCCTTTTAATTTCCCAAAACAATAATTTTACCCTTTTCCGCACATTTTGGCTTCAAGGTATAAAAGGGACTTTACAGATGGTATCAGATCCCAAGTCACAACACTTGGGCCTAAATGGGCAGAATGTAAATCACGAGGTACAGTCGGGAATCTAAGTATGGAAGGGATAGAGTTGAAAAGGTAATCAGGTAAAAAATAATTTGATGAAGCGGTGAAATGCAAGTTGTGGCCTACAACTTTTATGATGTCTCATATGCTAATTTGAGCGATTTCCTTCAGTTTTATTCATGTCTACACTAACCATGAAACTCTTCCCAGATAAATTAATTGAATACAGCTGCGGGAGAATTAACGAACAAGTCATCATAAGTGAGATAAGTATCGTTTTTATGGTTCCTGTATACAACTCAAGTATAGTTAACATTAGTGAAATAAGGTCTTAGTAACTACAAGATGTATTTACATAGGGCCCTTACAATAAAGTGTTTGGACTACCAAAAAGATTATGCTTGTTCGTTGTGAATTCGAAGAGAATGGATCCAATTAAAACAAACGTATAAAAAGAGACCAAATGTATTTAACCCCATTGATTCAGGTTAAAGTACTAGAGATGATGTCTCTTAACAGAATTTGAGTGGCATATCATACATAACTCTATCTCCATGCATGATGTTGTAATACATGTTATAATACGACAAACTGTAGTTACTAGAGATACTCCCATATAATTGACATTGGTTAACATAATTACAATGCAATTAATTGTCGCTGAAAATTATTTGAGAAATTAATGGCTCCTTAGAATATCAAGCAATCTTACCAGAAAAGGAACTTGGTAATTTTAAGGTTGCCTTGTGAAAACAATTGAAATTGTTTGAAAGAAAATGCAATGAATGCCTTCTAAAATTAGTCCAAATTGAATTGCGTGTTTATGAAATTGAAGTACCTTGGTAGAAGGAAAGCAGTATGGAAAATATAAGCAACTTAATGGATTAAACTCGATGAGATATAACTAGAATCGAAAGGGCTTAGAGATAAGTGGTAAATAGTATTATTTTCACAAAACTATAACATGGCAGAAAATCTTTTCATTCATTTATTGGAAAGAATTTTCTTCTCTAATGGTTATGTTATATGAGCTAACAACTCAATTGTAGGTTCATGGTAATTTTGTGAAAACATGAATTTCTGGGATGGTACCGCTGAAAAGAGCTCACGTTGAATATCTGGAATGTTACCGTTGATGAATTAAGGAAGCATGATGTTGATAATTTAAAAATTGATAAGATGATCGATTTGAGACAAGGTGATGAGTATCCTTTTAAAACCTTAATTATGAAACTAACAAGGTTGTCATGCATAGGTAATTTTTTGGTACATCAAGATGGATGTTATCAAGGGGTAAGTACATCTCGCACATACTTTGATTACTATAACAAGTACGCACAGGAATAGAGACATGAGATATGCATCATGGCTGCAATTTATGAAGAAAATCATCATTCTCGAACTCTAAAAAAATTTTACCATGATAATTGTGACCTATTACTTGTGTATGATGATTGTTGTGGGTCGATTGAGGAAAATGGTATTTCAAGCTTACTGCTAACCTCAATGAACATTTTTTATGTAAGAATGTTACCGATGTATGCATAGATGGCTACAAAGGAGGGTGCCTACCCAAAAAGATGAGTATTGTTGATATTTATACTGTTCCTCTAAAATATACTCTTACCTCTCTAATTGTCATGTAAGATTGAAGTGTCCCTTCGCTCGTAACTATCCCAAGACATATGAGAAAATATGTCCATTTGCTATTAGTATTTGAAAATGATATACTAATAGTGCAGGGATTATGCAAGGAATTCTATCAGCTGGTATTGACGGTTAGTAAAAATATTCACTAGATTAAATCATGAGGTTAGAAATGGGTGATGTTTCACTTATTATAAATTGTCGAATTTTGAGGTTTTATAAACCAAGCATTAACTATGGATTATGATGTTTATATACTCACATTGCAGAATTTTACTTGGAGTATAATCGTCGTCATGATCCATATACACCATGGTATATAAATCCACTTGCATATACAAGTTGCGCTCGACTGCTCAGAAAACGAGTAAGGAGTTATCTTGGGTAATTCAAAGGGTGGTATGACTCATAAACGGCGGTAAAATCGCTGCAACTTATGAAATGCTAATGATTAACTAATGAAATTATGGTTTATCAATGGATGATTTGATTGATTGACCATGTAGCTGATTCACGCATCAGGACAATAAGAGTAAAGTCATGCAAGCACCAAGGAGTGTGCATTGCAATAAGCAAGGTTAAAATTTATACTAATATGAACAAGGAAAGAACTTTGGATGCTGCAGGAGCACCGTGGTGTTAGGCAAGTGATTTCCGCATGAGCACACTGGTGTTAGGCATATATGCTGCAGGAGCACAATGTTGTTAGGCAAGCGATTGTCGTGTGAGCACATTGGTGTTAGGCATATAGAGTGGAAAAAGACATAGGCAAAAAAAATAAAAAAATTTGGACATCTGGAAAGACAGGACGTTGTTTGATGTCACTGAGGAGAGTAACCTTAGAATTACTATAAGTCCACACTAGAATGGAAAAGGGAACTCAGAGAGAGTTCGAAAAACATAACAAACGTAAAAACATGTTAAATTAATTTTCCAAGAGACTGCTACATACTTAATGTGTAAGGTGAAGAAATGGTTCCTCAGGTAGAGGACAACACAATTATCCAAAAGTTGGAGATAAAACCAACGGTAAAAGGAGAAATCATGTTTTATTGATGAATAAATTGCATTATTAAAATGATTGGGTATTATGATACCAATGCAAAACTAGAAAATTATAGATTATTACAATGCAAAATAATCTATGGATTTTGTTTAAGTTAAATTATGATTTTGTACATGATGTACTAAAGAAAATTGTGCTAGGCCCGAACTTGTCGCTGGAAAACTACAGGTTCTTATTGATAGCAAATGACTAAGACCAAGAAGGATCTACATCGATCAGAACAGAAAGATACGAAGCAGGAATGATGACCCAAAGGTGAAGACAAATGGAAGAACACCGAGGACGGTGTTATTTTTAAGGGGGGGAGAATGTAATGCCCCTCTCGTATGCCCTAAGTGTTGTAAAATTTTTAGTATTTATTGTAAAAAAATTTCTGGTGTGGAGCTCAAGGCCAAGGCCCCATTAGTAAAACCTCATGATTTAGGGGATTTACTTCCTTAATTTTGTAGGTCTAGGAGACTTAATAGATTGCCGCAACTTGACAACAAAAAACCAAACAGAGGGGTAAAGGATGAAGAAACCCTGGGGAAAGCCTCTATAGACGGAGTCACACTCGTTCTTAGCATCAACATAAGGGTTAAGTACAAATAATTAAGACGAGAAGAAAACAACCTAAGCAGCTACATGTCTCGAGACAATAGTTCATAGTCCCATTAAAAAAAAATATAACTTAGAGAGAGACAAGATAGCACCATGGCATACCCTGTTAATGATTAAATGAAAAACATACCTTTTTACTAAGTTATATATATTTATATTTATATGAAAGGCGTTTCATATAGGGGAACCTTATAGGAGTGAAAGGCTTCATATAATAGAAGAAAATGATAAACTAAATCTTTATAAAAAGACAAATATTATTATTATATGGTGTCCATATATAAGGAAAAAGAGATAAGAGACATGAAGTATTAAAGCCTTTAGACATTAATTCCCCTTATAAAAGAAGACATAGATTATTATTATAAGATCTAAGGAATGGATTAATTCCTTCTAGACTTAATGAAGATGGATTAATTCGTTTGCTTATAAGTTTATTATATGAATTATTCC
>LPNX010783363.1:14186-63176 GCA_001517045.1 Pseudotsuga menziesii | reverse complement strand
ATAAAGGACTCCTAAGAAGATCATGATGTATACAAGACACTGCCATAGATTTGGATTTCTTGTACAAAACGAAATGTGTATTATGATTCACTGACATAGTTGAAGGTACTTCTGGAGCAATAACACAGTTCCTTTTAATTTCCCAAAACAATAATTTTACCCTTTTCCGCACATTTTGGCTTCAAGGTATAAGAGGGACTTTACAGAGGTACCTGAAGGGTATAGTTGATTATGGGATCACGTATGAGGCGAATCAGAAGATTAACCTGGAAGGTTATGTGGATTCGGATTGGGTAGGGAGTGCCATTGATAGGAAGAGAACTTCAGGGTGTTGCTTCAGTATGGGATTAGGTGTGATCTCTTATTTTAGCAGGAAGAAATCCTACGTGGCACTGAGTACAACCGAAGCAAAGTATGTTACATCTTGTTCGACTAGTTGTAAGGTAGTGTGGCTTAGGAAGCTGTGATCTGATTTGTTTGATCTCATGTTCGATGCTACTTGTATATATTGCGACAACAAGAGTTGTGTGAAGTTTTCATAGAATCCAGCGTTCCATGACAAGTCGAAGCATATCGAGATCAAATATCACTATATCAGGGATATGGTGTAGAAAGGAGCAATTAAGCTCCAGTATGTTGCAACAAATGAATAGATAGTTGATGTGTTGACCAAGCCATTAGCCCAGGTGAAGTTTGAGTACTTTAGGGAGAAGCTTGGTGTTCTCCAGATCGAGGTTCCCTCCAAAGGGAAGTGATGATTCTGTGAGCCCTTCTGACATGAATGCTGGATGTGTTCCTCTCATGGTCAGATGTAAGTGCAGATCCCTTCTGACATGAATAATGGATGTGTTTCTCTCATGGCCAGATGTAAGTGCGGAGCCCTTCTGACATGAATGATGGGTGTGTTCCTCTCATGGTCAGATGTAAGTGCAAAGCCCTTCTGACATGAATGTAGATGTGTTCCTCTCATGGTCAGATGTAAGTGCAGAGCCTTTCTGACATGGATGCAGGATTGGTTCCTCCTATGGTCAGATGTAAGTGCAGAGCCTTTCTGACATGGATGTAGGATTAGTTCCTCCCATGGTCAGATGTGAGTGCTGGGCCTTCCTAACATGGATGCAGGATGTGCTCCTTCCATGGTCAAATGTGAGTGTTGGGCGGGCATTTTTGACATGGATGCAGGATGTGTTCCTCCCATGGTCAGATATAAGCGCTGAAGAAGAAGAAGACCTACATGGAGGACAGGCCTACAACCAACATGAAAAAGGGTTGGCTCTGTATAACTTCCCGTGACGAGTAGAATTGAGAGATAACACGATTTGTTTGAGATAGCAGAAGTAGTGATGATGATGATCCAACTTTGATGATGATCCAGTGACAAATACTTGTGTTGATTATTTGTGTCGAGAGAATACCTTCCTAGTCAAGAGGGAGTGTTGATGTATTTGTAACTTCAAGATGTATTCACTTGTTTATTTCATATATTGTATTTTATTGGTCCCTGATGTTCCTATCGGGATAATCATTAATGTAAACAAGTCAGTAAAGTCATAGAGGTTAACCCTCCTTGTTGATTAGGGGGAAAAGTCCCTGTAGTTGTGGGGCACTAGGGTTATTAGACTCGCCTATAGAGTCGGCCCTGGTGAGTTAATTTTAAGCCGGAAACTAGTATAACTAGAGAGTGAACCTCTCTATTTAGAACACACACTCACCTAGCTATAGCGCATAGGTGAGAGAGAAGAAGCTTGCTCAAGTGAGAGAGAGAACGGATGTTCGAGATCATCTTTCTGTCTTTGGGTTTTACTGCTGCCATTGGTGCTCATTCTATCTCTGAGGAAGTTGCGAGGTTTTCTCCTTTATGGTTTCCCCGAGGAAAATCTTTATGTCTATTGTCTCTTGTGATTGATTGCTTTTCATGTTATTCTCTCACATAAGATCCTAAGATAATACTATCTAATAGATAAAAATCTAACACAACACCTCTTCTTCTCCTAATAATTCTCTAAATCCCCACTCCCCTTCACCCTTGTAACCCATAACTTTTCCATTCCATTCATCTTTCTCCACTATAATTTACAACATCCTCCTATGACCTTGACCCTTCCCCAGCCCCTCTCAACTATTAACCATCCCCACTTGAACTTCTGACATCTTCCTAGGCCCTTGGCCCTTCCCCACCCCATCTCAACTATTAACCATCCCCACCTGAACTTCCAACATCCTCCTAGGCCCTTGACCCTTCCACACCCCCTCTAAAATATTATCCATACATTTGATATATTACATATAGTGCTAGATTTTTAGCTCTGCAAAACGCTTGTGTGTTATTGAACTACATAACATGCACACGTTTTGTAGTTTTATAACGTGCGCGCATTTTGTAGTTCTATAACAAGCACGTGTTTTCCAATTCT
This sequence comes from Pseudotsuga menziesii, assembly GCA_001517045.1. Taxonomy (NCBI): domain Eukaryota; kingdom Viridiplantae; phylum Streptophyta; class Pinopsida; order Pinales; family Pinaceae; genus Pseudotsuga; species Pseudotsuga menziesii. The sequence goes on along the minus strand of LPNX010783363.1, from coordinate 60,762 downwards.
ACAAGGGTGGGAGATGTAATTTGAATTTAAACATGCCAATTCACTTGCTCGCATGTCACCAATAGTCCTATGTGTATGGTTTGGAGTTCGCTTCAGTATTACCAAACCTATGCTATGGTATATGATAAACCATAGCTAATTGGGCATTTCTTCCATTTTATAAGGTATTCGTTGTTTACTCACTCATTACAATATGCTACACACAATCATTTTTGACAAAATCTTAAACGTAAACAACATTTTTTTCTGTAGATTCTAAATATTATTTTTTATTAAAAACTATTATATTTTCTTCTTTTTTTTTCAGTTTCTATTGTGTCCTAACTCCTTAACTCAAAAAACACGTTGTTAGTGTTTTTTCCATAAAATTTTCAATTCTTAATCATTTTTTAAAAAGAAATTATATGGTGCACTAGAAGACACTAACCTCTACATTCTATAAAAAACTCATTTCATGATTATTTCATTAAGACCTTCAAAGACTACACCCAGAAAAGACGTACCATTTTTGAGGAATGATCACTTATATAATTATTAAAAAAAAATACTAATTTTATTTTCGAAAAATAGCGCTGCACTGGTGCTATATGTTCTCTACATGTCTGCAAATTTTTGTATCTCGAAATCATCATTTAGGCCCTCAAAGGATGCACCCACAAAAACATATACCTTATTATTTTCCTAAAAAATAAAAAGTGACTCTTAGAAAAAATGAAACTTGACATAGTTATACAAATTTTCAATACATAAACCTTATATATTTGGAAACATGATTTAATTTCCTACATTTTATGTTATTTATTCAAAGCAAGATATTTTGTGTAAGTATCTCAAAAAATAGAATTAAGTTGAGGGATGCCTCATTTTTCAGTTTTCTATTACATCTAACATGCCAAAAGTGACCCTCATTACCTTGCACTTACCCGTAACCATCTCATAATACTTGTTCATTAGATTGAAGACCTTATAATTCCTCATAGTGACCACAAAATTTTAACGAATATGAAATACAATCTTAAGAAGAACTTTGAAATAATAGAACCAACACATTTACATTATTTTCTTGGTCTCTAAGTATTGAAAATCTAGGAAGGAACTCCCATCTCACAATCAAGTATGCATGTGAAATATTTCATGTTTTTCACATGGAAAATTGTAAATCAACTCGCCTTCTTTGCAATCCCTATATTCAAACTTGCTACCACCTATATTACACACAAAGTAGATGCTACTTTGTACCATCAATATTCAAACATGGAGAACCATCATGGAAAGAAACAAAAATGATATTTTGGCATATTCTAGGTATAATTAGGTTTGAGATACGTTACAGTTTAGGGGGCACTCCTTCTTTAATAGGTTTCATTTATTCTAATTAGGCTAGCAACCCTAATAATTAGAAGGAGGGGAAATTTTAGGGGTAAAATTTAGCAAATAAGCTACTTTTTTACCTTTTTTCCAAATAAATATTCACCTATTTCCTTTTTTTGTAAATTGATTAGCCCAAATTCCATGGGATAAATTTTTTAATTTATAAATAGTCAAAATTGCCTAGAAACTATATAATCCATAAATGGTCACAATTCTCTAGAAATTTAATGGTCAAAATTGTATATAAAACTAGTACAAATTTGAATAATTTTAGATAAATATGGCCCAACATTTTATGGTTGGAAATTTAAGAATTATTAATATTTGCCAAGGTTTCTATACTTTAAGAAAATTATGGATCCTTAAAATTTTGAGTGATTAGAAGTTTATTGTAGGTTATGTTTTTAGTCTTGGTTATAAAAACTTGTATCAAGAAACAATTAATAAAAAATCAAAAAGCCTTATGGCTTATCCAAATTCTTTCAGCCCATTTCAAGAACAACTATATCCAATCGCACTATGGTTGGACAATCACACTCCCATGAAGCTCACCAAAGATCATGTCCAACATCAACTTAGTAAACCCCCTTCAGATTGCACTTCATCAAAAAGATGATTCATAATTACACTCTTGAAATGATATTTTGCCCTATATTTTGCCCTACAAAAGATCAAGTTGTAGACATTTTAAGGATGTCTTTTTTTAGAAGCAAAGCTTTCTAAACTTTGATCTATTTTAGGAGTTTAGGAAGTTGTCATTAAGGGGTGTAGACTCAAATACCCACTTCCTTTTCTTATTATGTTATTTTGGTAAATAGAGTATACTAACTCAATGAAATAGATGATGTTAGGATATTTAGATGCCTAAAATTTAATTAAGATCAAGTCACAGTAATATGTTTTTAATCATAGTTATATTGGTTCATGGATTAACACTCCACTCGTCCATTATCTCTACACAAAAGGAGCCACATTGAATGATGGATTGTTTCTCTTTCTTTTACAATAAAATTTATAAAAACTTTGATTGTGATTTTAAATATTATATGTTATTTTCCTAAAATTAAAATAAAAACCAACATATATACATAAGATTATTAATATATAAATTTAAATTTATTTAGAGTTAAACTGAACCATTTATAAAGTTTTTATTTTTATTTTTATAATCTCTAAATCAACAACCGAACCTACACACCCATTTAAAAAATTCAAAAAAAACAAATTTTAAATTACAAATAAAATGACAACTTATTTTATTAATATCCATATAAATATAAATACAAAACCACAATCAGACACCGTTATATTTACACAAAATCAAACATTACATACATTAAAATTCATGAACACTTGCTGCACTGTTATGTTTATAGAATATCAAACATTAAGTTGCTACTTGACCTACCTTTCACAGAAATTCAGATGAGCAAATAGAATATCAAACATTAAGTTGCTACTTGACCTACCTTTCACAGTAATTCAGATGAGCAAAGAGGAAGTAGTGAGCCCATAGTCCTTTGGTATACATATTGATTTATGTAAGGGTTTTTAATCAATACATATAAATCAGATCGATCTCAAATGACGAAGGGGGTTAAAGCCTTTCTGTTAGAAGGAAAACCCTCAAACTTCTTCAAGTACCACGCTCTGGTCGATAAACTTCGGCCCAACAGATATGAAAATATCATCGTAACTGTGCAGAAGCCAAAAGAAGTTTGGGAGATGAAGGCCAGGCCAACGAAATCAATAATCTCGAAAAGGTAATGTGGACAAACCACAAATTCGAACAGCCCTCCTTGGGGAATGGAGTACCCTTTCTCGCCATCCTTCCGAAGCCTTGACAGCAAATAATGATGGTACAAATTACCACCCATGCCAGTGACAAAGAATAGAATACCTAGTGGCATCAAATCCACAGTTGGCGATGGCAAGCCCTCAGATCTTTGCATAACGTAAAAGAAACTCACAGCTTCCAAACTGTAAACAAAGGAAATAAAAATGGCAGTGTCGATGGCTATCCTTCCAGAATATCGATGAATAAACAACACCTGCATAAAACATGCACAGCATAATATAATAGAGAAAACGCTGTATATGTAACTTAGAGATAATGGAAACAATAGATAGAAGGATTAACTGGATGAAGAGTACCTCGACTACCCTCTTGAAGAAATGAAGGGTTAATGCAGCTGTCAAGACCAGAAGCCGAGTGGAAGCCTCTATCTGCAGCTGCCATGTGATTGCAAAGTGCAAGAAACCCAACTTCTGAAGCAAAATGCTCGCATGGGGCCACTCTAATTTACAAAACAAGTAGAAAGAAGAGACTAGGAAGGCCGGTGCGTAGAAAATAAGCATTCCTATCCTGCTGGAAATCTGAATCGATGGAGATCCCGGACAGTTAAATTTGGAGTAGTTTAAATTAATGTTTTTGAATTCCATGAATCCTGACAGCAGGCCATTCACGACTAGAAATACCTCTGCTACTTGAATGTATACAGAGGGAAGACTCTGCAATAACAAGGAAAAGCCTATTTTGATTCACTTGTTCAATGCCAAATCTCTTCCTCTGGACGGAGTCATAGAATGAGAGCTCAAGCTCCTACATTTAAAGAAAAAAGTGCACTACTTGTTATAATTAATCACCACCAAAAATAAGTTGAAGAGTAATTAACATAGCTACTTAATTGTCAGTAAAATATTTTTGATATAGATTAATTGTTTAATTATAATTTAGAAAGACTAATAAAATAAGTCTTAACAAAATACTCGCCTCATCTTTCTAACCTTATCAACAATCACTTAACTACTACATAATATTTATTAACAGATTTTAAGTAACCTTATCAATAATCAGTTGACTACGTAATATTGATTAACCGATTTTAAGATTTAATGTTAAGCATGTGCATAACTAGTTGTAGCAGCCTCTGTGAGGTTTAGTCCCCACCCACATTTAGTTGTAGCTGATCCACATTTAGTTGTAGCTGCCTGTGTGAGGTTTAGTCCCCATCCACATTCGTTAGTGCTCTGCATGTGCATAACGTCTACTTGGAGCGGCCAATCTAGGGTGCAGTTCCCTATGAGGTTATTTGTTTGTTTAAGTGGGCTTTTCTTGAATCATTGACTGGTTAAATCTTGCTATTCTAAGAACTTTTGCTTTCTACAAGGTGAGTAGGCAGAAGATATTTAATGCTCTGCATGTCCATAACTAGTTGGAGCGGCCAATCTAGGGTGCAGTTCCCTATGAGGTTATTTATTTGTTTAAGTGGGCTTTTCTTGAATCATTGACTGGTTAAATTTTACTATTCTAAGAACTTTTGCTTTATACAAGGTGAGTAGGCAGAAGATATTTAATGCTCTGCATGTCCATAACTAGTTGGAGCGGCCAATCTTACTATTCTAAGAACTTTTGCTTTCTACAAGGTGAGTAGGCAGAAGATATTTAATGCTCTGCATGTCGATAACTAGTTGGAGCGGCCAATCTGGGGTGTAGCTCGCGATCATGTTATTTGTTATTTGTTTGATTTAAGTGGGCTTTTTTTATTTGTTCATTGACAGATTAAATCCTATTAAACTATAAACTTCCGCTTTTTAAACTATAAAGAGTTTTCTACTTGAGAAAGAGATTCATGATATTCTTGCTTCTTCTCGATTAGGTATCCTCTCCTCTCCTCAGAGACTCTCTCTTCCCTCAAGGCTCTTTAACTGGATTTGAAAAAGTTAAGGGACTATGAGATCCTTTCACCCAAGCTTAAAAGCAGAATGATCTGGGCCACGTTGGGTGACTCAAACACCAAATTTTTTCATTCTGTAGCTTCAGCTAGGAAAAACCACAATGCGATTTGGAGTCTGAAGGATAAGAAAGGCTTGGTGGTGGATAATGACCACGCTTTAAAAGACCTGGGAGTCAGGCACTTTCATAGCATTTTCAAATATGACAATCTCACCACTATTTCAGCTCAGTTGAATGTCATTAAACTTTATCCAGCCTTTTTCTCCCCTGAGGCTCGGTCTAACTTCAGCTCAAAGGTGACTCTTTTGGAAATCGAAAGAGCACTCAAGTCTTTCAAGAAAGACAAATCACCTAGGCCTAATGGGTTTCCAATTGAGTTTTTTCTAGCTTTTTTTGATCTTTTAGGGGATGAGCTGGTACTATTTGTGGAAGAAGCTCGGATGACTGGGTCGGTTCTGCCCTCTCTCAATTCGACTTTTATCACCCTTATTCCTAAAAGAGACAATCCTTCAACCTTTGCAGACTTCCGTCCTATTTCACTCTATAACCTTATCTATAAGTTGATTGCAAAGGTCGCTGCGAGTCGTCTCAAACCTCTTCTTGATTGCTTCATTTTAGCGCAGCAGTTTGGGTTCCTTACTAATCGTCAGATCTCAGAGCCTCTGGCAATTACTCATGAAGTTCTCCATACTATTAAAACAAGGAATAAGAGTGCTCTTGTCCTTAAACTTGATCTATCCAAAGCCTTTGATAGAGTCAACTGGTCATTTTTTAGGATCATTCTTCTTCAAATTGGTATGCCTTTGGAAGGAGTCAACTGGATTATGGGGTGCCTTACTTCGATCAATTTTGCTATTCTCATAAATGATTCCCCCTCTCCTTTTTTTACTGCCTCTCGTGGAATCCGATAGGGCTGCCCACTTTCTCCTCTTCTTTTTATACTAGTGATTGAGGGACTCAGCCTCCTTATTGAGGATGCCCGTAGGCGGGGTCTGGTAAAAGGGATTAAAATTTCAAAGGACCTCTTCCTTACCCATCTCCTTTTTGTTGATGATGTAATTCTATTTGGTTTGGGTACTTGTGAAGAATGGGTAGCTTTTAAAGTTATTCTGGACACTTTCTGTGAAGCATCAGGAATGCTCATAAATGCTAAGAAGTCTTGTTTTCTGTTTAACAATGCTGATGATGAGCTTCTAAATAGAATCTCTCGTTCTTTATCTTTCAAAACTCAATACATCTCTTTGGGTTTAAATTACCTTGGTTACTATATAAAACATACGGGCTATTTGGTAAGAGATTGGTTTTGGCTCATAAAAAAGTTTGAAAAGAGGATTCATCATTGGTCTTTCAAGTTATTATCTTTGGGAGGGAGGCTGGTCCTCATTAAGGCGGTTCTGACCAGCTTACCGGTATATTGGTTGTCTCTAGTACCCATTCCAAAATCAATTCTGAAGAAGCTCAGGGGTCTTATCTTCGACTTTCTTTGGGGATCCACGGGATCTAAGAAAAAATATCATCTAGCTGATTGGGCCTCTCTCTCCATGCCTACCAATCAAGGTGGATGGGGCATAAAAAATCTAGACTGGTTCAGTATTTCCTTAAGACTTAAATCTTTTTGGTTTGCTCTGTGGCAAGGGCCTCTGGTTCAATGTGATCTCTGTGAAATACTTAAGGAAACACTCTGTCCTGACTTGGCTTCGAGGCAAATCCTTCTCTACTATGGGCGTTTCTGTTATTTGGAAGGGCTTTATTAATACCATTACTTGGCTTGGAATGGGTCTTACATGGATGGCAGGAAATGGTGAAAACATAAGAGTTGGTGTGGATCCGTTACTAGGTATGGGCATAAGTTTCGTTCTGTCAAAGGACCTACGTGTTTATTTGGAAGATTATGGCATTATATCTCTTACACAAGCCAAAAATCATTCTATCGATGCCATGAATTATTGGCTCTCTACCACAGACTTGGATCTTGGGGGAGAATGGCACTCTCTCTGGGAGAACTATGTTAGAGGTCTGGAACTCGGGAGAATTCATCTTAGATCCTCACCAAACCGTTTCCTCTTGACGTACAGGAATTTCTCAGGCTCTATAGTTGCGGCAAAAGTTTATGAATGTTTGGTGGAACACACAAAAGAGCCCAATTTGGATTTTTCCATTGTCTTTCAAGGTTTATGGAAATACAACATACCGGAAAAAATCTGTTGCTTTATTTGGCTCCTCATAAAAAATAAACTACTTACTTGGGAACAACTTATTAAACGAAGCTTACAGGGTCCAAGCTTCTGTCAGCTGTGCAAAAAAGAGGAAGAAAACATACAACACCTTTTCCTAGAGTGCATGTTTACGAAGAACACCTTTGCTGCTGTTTCTGAACAGCTCAATTCTGGATCTTTTTACTTTGTCTCTGCTAGCTCTATGGTTCGATTGCTTCTGGAAAACTGGATCTGAAAACACTCACTGAACTTTCCAAAGTTATACTTTCCATTCTTTACCTTATGGTCTATTTGGAATCACAGGAATTTATGTATTTTCGAAGGGAAAATTCTCGCTGTTTATCCAGTCCTTCAACATATTGAATTGCTCTTCCATTCTTACCCTGTGCCTTTAAAAAAGTTAAAACACAGGATGATAGGACTGCTGCCTAAATTGGAGTATCCCTGTGGGTTTTTCGATGGTGTAGCTGCCAAGAACATGGGGGGTGGCATGATTTGTTCTGTTCTTGAGTAGTTCTCACAGTATATAGTTTTCTATGGGCTGTGGAAGAAGTACTAATACAAAATCAGAACCGATGGCTCTGTGGGCTATTCTCTTCATCTCAAGGGACTTGGGAATTCCTCTTCACTCTCTTTTTGGAGACTCCCTTGTCATCATATCATGGGCAACACGGAAAGGCTCTTTGAACCTACCCCATCTGAATCATTGGTGTGATGATTTGAGAGACTTACTTCAAAACTTTCTGGATTTGATTATGAAACACATATACCGTGAGCATAACCAGATTGTAGATAGTCTCTCAAAATCTGCTCTTTCTCTGGATTCGGGCCTTGGGAATTTCCAGGAATATTGGGATGACAAGATTACTGATCATGGTAATTTTCAGTTATTTTAGTCCGTGTTGTTTCTTTAAGCACCTTTATCAATGTTATTAGTAGAGAGCTAAGAAACTTCATGAGGATACTTTCTATCATCTTTTTATGCTCATGCTTTATGTCATTTCTGCTCATATCATGAAATAGATAAAAATCCGACCTGTTCACACAGGAGTGATGATAAAAGCCTACTACAAAACAGACTGTCCTTGCTTGCCTTTGGTATGATGACTATGTCTTGTTGATCTAGGAGGATCCCTTTTAGAACTTTTTCTTTGGAGTCAGTCTCCGTTATGATTGTACATGATGATCTTTGATTCTATTGAATAACAGGATCTGGTATTTTTTCTGCTGAAAAAAAACTTCCACTTTTTACAAGGTGAGTAGGCAAATTGGCACATATGTTATTTAATGTTCTGCATGTGCATAACTACATGGAATGGTTAATCTGGGGCTGGAGTTCAATATCAGGTTATTTGTTTGGTTTAAGTGGGTTTTTCTTAGTTCAATAACTGGTTAAATATTACTTTACAATAGTAAACACTAAAACTTTAGCTTTCTACAATGTTATTTAATGTTCTGCATGTGCATAACTAGTTGCAACTGCTAATCTGGGGTGTAGTTCTCTATCACGTTATTTGTTTGATTTAAGTGGGTTTTTCTTAGTTCATTGGCTGGTTAACCAGCGTAGATCCAAATCCTAGGCTCTATCAAGCGCCCAGAGGGATCAAATCTTTTCTTAGGTATCCATTGATTTGATTCAAACCAAAAGACACATCTTTTTAGTTAAGGTCCACATATAATATTACGAGCAACAACCACATTAAATTAATTAATGTGTTTGAATACGTCGATAGGCGTAAATTTAGGCACATACTTTTTATATAAATGTTTTTCCCTATAGTATGTTCTTAAATTTACGCATATCGGCGTATTTAGACACATTAATTAATTTAATGTGGTTGTTACTAGTAACGGGTGAGGCCATAAACATATCTACAAAGTATTAATCGAAATAATATTGTTTATTTAATTATTTAATTTAATAAATACTATAATTTATTTTATTTATTACCATGATATTTAATTAATATAGTGATTCTAATACTAGTATATTATATTATTTTATGGTCAAAATATGGTTATTGGTCAAAATATTGATGCGAAACTAATAAAATATAGTATTTTATTTATATAATTGTATTAAAGTAAATATAAAATAACGAGGTTATTTTTATGAAAATAGAAATATTTAATTATTATATTTTATTAAATATGCTAATTAACAAGAAGGTATTTAATTCACATGTTATAAACAAATGTAATAAAGTATATCATCACAAATTCATAATGTAACCTAGCCATGACGTTCCATAACATATTATTGATGTACCAAGTCAAGATATGTTCATTATTATGTTTTTATCTATATTATGTATTGTGTCGCAGAACATTTTAAGATTTCACATCAAACGTCGTAGTGAAATGCAAACCTTGATAAACATCATAATGCGACATAACATTCTACATTACTATGTGGAATGTGGATGGTTTAAACCATTTCTTTTTTCAAACGACTATAAAATTAATAAAATTCTTAAAGATTTTTTTTAAACATCCAAACACACATTATTAATGTGTCACATATTGGGCATTATCACAATGTGACATAACCCTTGATGAATGTCACAAATGTAACATAACCTGTGATAAACGTCACAATGCAACATAACACTTATTAAACACCAACTATCGCATTATTAATGTGTCACATATTTGGTTGTGTTGACATATACCAATCAAACAACGTGAAAAACCATGGCTTAATGTCGTAATGTGATATAACCCTTGATAACGTCGCAGTGAAATGTAAACCTTGATAAACATCACAATGTGACATTACATTCTACATTACTATGTAGAATGTTGATGGTTTAAACCACTTCTTTTGTCAAATGACTATATATATATATCTATATCAAGAAAATTCTCACAACATGATGGCGAATAATGTGAGACAAGCATTGAGGAATGATGAATTTCAATATCCATGAATAAATGTTTTGATCATTGCGATGAATGTCCCAATGCAACAAAACCATTAAGGAATGCACTATTGAGGAATGTCGCAATCCAACATAAGTATTGATAAATGTCGTAAGTCGTAATCCAATATATTCCTTCATGAATGTCGAAATCCAACATAACTCTCGATGAATGTTGCAATGCGACAAAACCATTAAGGAATGTACAAAAATGGAATGTTTCAATCCAACGTAAGCGTCAATGAATGTTGCAATGCGACAAAGCCATTAAGGAATGTACCATGGATGAATGTGACAATGCAATTTAACCCTTAATAAATAACATAATGCAACATAATCCAGAATGAATGCCAGAATGCAACACAACCATAATAAACATCATAATATGGCATAACCCTAATGAATGTTACAATGATGAACATCAAAAGTCACATTGAATGTCATATTATTAATGTGTCTCATTTGGGTATTGTTGATGGACGTCAAAAGTCACATTGAATGTCATATTATTAATGTGTCTCACTTGGGTATTGTTGATGGACATCAAAAGTCACATTGAGTGTCATATTATTAATGTGTCTCACTTGGGTATTGTTGAAATGTGACATAATGACATAACCCTAATGAATGTTACAATGATGGACGTCAAAAGTCACATTGAATGTCATATTATTAATGTGTATCACTTGGGTATTGTTGATGGACGTCAAAAGTCAAATTGAATTTCATATTATTAATGTGTCTCACTTGGGTATTGTTGAAATGCGACATAACCTTTCAGTGTCACAATGTATAACATGTGACACAACATTATATGTTTTTCAAATTAATAATTTATGCTTTTTTTTCAAATTTATAATTTGATTATTTACTCTCAATAAATGCTATAAATCAAATTTGAAAACTTATCATTATTCTTTAAATTTTCTATTAATTTATGTTAGATAATAAAAGAGAATTTCTAAGAATAACAAGATTATAAATATCATACCATTCTTAATTATTTTTTTTACAAATGAGATTAATTTAAACATAGTATAAAATTTTATTTTATACCATAACGTTTTAAGACTAATTTTAATATACTAAAACTATGATGAATATTATTATCAATTTGGTAAAAAGAAAATCCTTTTATTTCTTATTTTAAAAAAAATAGTTAATTTTATTTGAAGTTATTCTCTTCATTTTCTAACAATCCAAAGAGTACATGAAATTTTATACCATATAAAAGTTTATTTTATACCATAATGTTTCAAGAATAATTTTAATATATTAAAACTATGATGAATATTATTATCAATTTGGTAAAAAGAAAATCCTTTTATTTCTTATTTAAAAAAAATTAGTTAACTTTATTTGAATTTATTCTCTTCATTTTCTAACAATCCAAAGAGTACATGAAATTTTTGCAAAAATACTACTTAAACAAACATATTTTTTTATAATAAGTTAATGTGAAAAAGCTAGAATATACATACAACTTGGATTGTGGATTATACATAAATTTAAGAGTGACAACAATTTTATTAAACTATAAATAACTACATAAATACTATATAATATTTTTTTCCTAAAACTACATAATATTTTTTGCAAATAGGATAATATACATAAATACATTTGATGGAAGGAAAACAGTGAACCTTGTTTTTATTTTTTTCGCAATCGGAACTATTTTTTATAGTGGATCGGAGGACTTGTCCTCTACGTCACCGATGTTTCAGAAGGAAGTTGATAAGTGACCTAAAAATAATTCAGCTTCCATGAGGTATTTAAACTCTGGAGGAATAGTCTCAGCAGGTTATCTTTAAGAAAAAATAATTGAACTGCCCAGCGATATTTAAACACTCGATGAACAGTCTCTCAACTTTCAGCAGTTTAGGACTGTGTGCCTTACGGAATTGAAATATATGTAGAGCCCTTTCATTGGTATTGATGAGAGATGAGACATATGGAAATAGGCAACTTACAAAATGTATATAAATACATTATAGAGATGTCTTTCACACTTAGAATGACAAATCTCTTCTACGAGATCCATCTCTAGTCGGCTTCCCATGCCAGCGATGTATTTGACGATACTGGGGAACATAATTAACATACCCCCAAAGGCGTTGAAGGAGATGTTAATCGGTGACCTTATTTTTATTTTTATCACAATCGAAATGATTTTTGATAGTGGATCCAAGGACTTGTCCTCTATGTCGCCGAAATTTCGAAAGGAAGTTGATAAGTGACTCAAAGAATAGTTTTTTAGATCGTCGATGCTTTAGTGGTTAACGTTTCTGATCCTTGATACATAACAATCCCAAGTCAATTTCTTTCATTTTTTGACTCAGAAATAGAGTACTCTATCACAGAATGCATACACTTTTATGATTGCCTAGAAAAGGAGCATATTGGATTCAAGATCTGAAAACGCATTGAATAAATAGAACCCTCATTTGTCATGGTTCCGAGAATCATTCCACCCGGTTGGATCAGGGAACTGCAGCTGACCCTTCTCTTCTTAAGGATTAAAGCAGATTTGAACCTATATTTGAATGAAGAAGGAGCAAATAATACTGAGAGCAGCTCCATGTTTTAAAAGCTCATATTATGGAGGGGATCTAAATAGTATTTTCTTAAAACATATTTATATAGGAACCTTTTTTATGTTTCAAGACACAAGACACAATCAAATTGGACATACCATTTCAATTTTATAATAAAAAGGTAATATCTTTCCATTTAAAGCGTTAAGCTCTATGCATTCTTGATTCAATAAATTCATATCAACACTAAGTTTAAAAAAAAACTTTTCTTCACACACATAAGATAAAGCATCGACTCCAAAATAGCAGTGTTAATGACATAAACGAAAAGACAAACCAGACATGTAAATTCAATCTATTTTTTTTAAATAAACCATTTTGTGGATAAGAGATTATGACACGGATAGGTTATCTCAAATTAATTCTGACGCAGAAATCTTAACAATGGAAAAATCAGAATATATTTTGCAGCCTTAACCCCTTCAAATGTCATGATTTTGCGCCTGCTATTGAAGCGCTTTAGGCGAGAATGATTTTCTGGCAAGGCTTATGGTGGCGGGTCTCTCCAACCCCAACATTTTACATTAAAAAATTCACAATTATCCATTAAATTCCAAGTTCCAGGGATTGATCATCAGAACTTTTCATCATCACGCTTGAACCATTTGCAGAAACCCTTTAACTCTATTGCTTGGCAGCCTATGTGTTCCTACCATTGAATCACGTTAGTCGAGAACGCATTCTTCGCAAGACATATGATGGCGGGTCTCTCCAACCCCACCCATTTCCATAAAAAACTTCACTTTAATCCAACGCCAACATCTCTGTCTTTATTCTTGTTGAATGTCGCTAATGTAACATAACATGTGATAAATGTCACAATACGACATAATGCTTATTGAACTCCCACTATCACATTATTAATGTGTCACATCTCACATCTCTGGTTGTGTTGACATATACCAACCAAACACTGTAACAAACCATGGCTTAACGTCGTAATGTGATATAACCCTCGATAACGTCGCAGGGAAACATAAACCTTGATAAACATCACAATGCGACATAACATTCTACATTACTATGTAAAATGTGGATGGTTTAAACCATTTATTTTGTCAAACGACTATATATATATATATATAAAGAAAATTCTTAAAAAAAAATTCTAAACATCTAAAATCCAAACCATTTATTTATTAATCAAAATATAAATACATTATTAATTAATTGATTAATGTGTCACAATAATATTATATATCATAACACTTAGGGTTATATCATAATGCATATGAGACATAATCATTAGATTACTTTATAGATTGGGATAAGTTGAATGATGAGCATTTAATTATTTTTAATTTATGGTTAATATTTGATTTGAGGAAGATTATGGTTGTATATAGAGATGTTTTTTCAATTGAATGATGATGATTCCAAAAAAACATTGAGATATAAAATAACAAAAAATGCATTTATGTTTTAAAATAAAAATATAAACTCTAAATAAAAAAATTTAATTAATATTATCAAAATATAAACTATAAAACAATTTCTATTAAAATTTATAATATCTATTTAATAGTTATTTAAGGATGAGCAATATATTTAGTTGTAAAAATCTAAAATCCAAACCATTTTTTTATTAATCAAAATTATTAAGTATTATTAATATATATAATATTAATTGAATTAAAATAATTTCATTGAATTTTAATGTTATATTTTAATCAAATGCTTGTAATATTATTAATTATATTATATTATAATATGAGTATGGTATTTAATTAAAATATTATAATTAAAGTAATCATCAAATATTATTGTTGTTAAGGGTGTGGTTCATTGGTCATACTTAACCATGGTTTACTTTGGTGAATCACATGGCCATAGTTGATAATGCAACAAGAAATTTTCTAATGATCCAAAAACACATTATTAATGTGTCCAATCTTGGGCATTATCACAATGTGACATAACCCTTGACAAATATCAGAACGTGACATAACCCTTGGTGAATGTCGGTATTGTAACATAACTCGTGATAAACGTCACAATCTGACATAATGCTTATTAAACGCCCACTATCACATTATTAATGTGTCACATCCTTGGTTGTGTTGACATATACTAACCAAACACTGTAACAAACCATGGCTTAACATCGTAATGCGATATAACCCTTGATAACATCACAGTGAAACGTCAACATTGATAAACATCACAATGCAACATAACCCTTGACAAAAATGACAATGTGACATAACCATTCATGAATGTCGCTAATGTAACATAACCTGTGATAAACGTCACAATGCGACATAATGCTTATTAAACGCCCACTGTAACAAACCATGGCTTAACATCGTAATGTGATATAACCCTCGATAACATCACACTGAAACGTAAACCTTAATAAACATTACAATGCGACATAACCCTTGACAAATATCACAATGGGACATAACCCTTGATGAATGTCGCTAATGTAACATAACCCGTGATAAACGTCACAATGCGACATAATTCTTATTAAACGCCCACTGTAACAAACCATGGTTTAACATCGTAATGTGATATAACCCTCGATAACCTCATAGTGAAATGTAAACCTTGATAAACACCACAATGCAACATAACCCTTGACAAATATCACAATACGACATAACCCTTGATGAATGTCGCTAATGTAACATAACCCGTGATAAACGTCACAATGCGACATAACGCTTATTAAACGCCCACTGTAACAAACCATGGCTTACCGTCGTAATGTGATATAACCCTCGATAACGTCACAGTGAAACGTAAACCTTGATAAACATCACAATGCGACATAACCCTTGACAAATATCACAATGGGACATAACCCTTGATGAATGTCGCTAATGTAACATAACCCGTGATAAACGTCACAATGCGACATAACGCTTATTAAATGCTCACTGTAACAAACCATGGCTTATTTTCGTAATGTGATACAACCCTCGATAACGTCACAGTGAAACGTAAACCTTGATAAACATCACAATGCGACATAACCATTGACAAATATCACAATGGGACATAACCCTTGATGAATGTCCCTAATGTAACATAACCCATGATAAACGTCACAATGCAACATAACGCTTATTAAATGCCCACTATAACAAACCATGGCTTACTGTCGTAATGTGATATAACCCTCAATAACATCACAATGAAACGTAAACCTTGATAAACATCACAATGCGACATAACCCTTGACAAATATCACAATGGGACATAACCCTTGATGAATGTCGCTAATGTAACATAACCCATGATAAACGTCACAATGTGACATAACGCTTATTAAACGCCCACTGTAACAAACTATGGCTTAACATCGTAATGTGATAAAACCCTCGATAACATCACAGTGAAACATAAACCTTGATAAACATCACAATACAACATAACCCTTGACAAATATCACAATGTGACATAACCCTTGATGAATGTCACTAATGTAACATAACCTGTGATAAACGTCACAATGCGACATAACGCTTATTAAACGCCCACTATCACATAATTAATGTGTCACATCTTTAGTTGTGTTGACATACCAACCAAGCACTGTAGCAAACCATGGCTTAACGTCGTAATGTGATATAACATGAACTCTAACATCACAGTGAAACGTAAACCTTGATAAACATCACAACGCGATATAAGATTCTACATTACTGGTTTAAACCATTTCTTTTGTCAAACGACTATATATATATATCAAGAAAATTCTTGCAACATGATGGCGAATAATGTGAGATAAGCATTGAGGAATGATAAATTTCAATATCCATGAATAAATATTTCGATCATTGCGATGAATGTCCCAATGCAACAATACCATTAAGGAATGCATTGTTGAGGAATGTCGCAATCCAACATAATGTAAGCGTCAATGAATGTTGCAATGCAACAAAGTCATTAAAGAATGTACCATGGATGAATGTCACAATGCAATATAACCCTTAATAAAAACAGAATGCAACATAATCCATAATGAATGTCAAAATGCAACATAACCATAATAAATATCAGAATATGTAACCCTTGATAAATGTCAGAATGATGGCCATCAAAACTTACATTATGAATGTGTCATATATTGGGTTGTGTGGGTGTATATGATTTTTTAATCCTTAATGAATGTTAGAACGGGACATAATCCTTTGTCGTATTAGACATGAACTTCAAATGTCACATTATTGATATGTCAAATCTTGGATTTTGTTCTATATTTTTACATCATTCATCCAAGAAACAAATTTATATATATATTGATTTGTGAGTCACAAACACATAAATATATTCACAAAAAAGTTCACATGAATATATTCACAAAGAGTTCTCAATAAAGAAACTATGAGTTGAAATACAAACTCCTTATTTTCCAATGTGAGAGGAAACATCATACTTAAAAAAAAAAGCATTATGCCAATTTGCTACATATTGATCAAAATAAATAAAATGAGAAATAAAGGTTAAAGAAAGCTAAGTTCTCATCACCTGTTAATAGGAACAAAGAAATAAAAAACTATAAGGAAACTAATGGCTATGATTATTTTGTGAAAAATTGAAGACAAAGTAAATGTGTTATATATCATGCGAGGTAGGGAGGAGATAATGAATTAACAATGTGATCATACATTAATTTATATATAAAATGTATATATTTTTAAATTTTAAAAAACTATGTTATAGTTATAAGTTTTGGAATTTTAGATGTTTCAAGAATTTTTAAGAGTGTTGAATCCATTTCTAATATCAAAATTGGGATTAAAATATAGTTACAGTCTAATTTTTCAAATAACCAAGACCCCATTATAAAAAAATTATTTATACTATTTTCTCTTATTATACATTTACTTCAATTTTCAAAACATTTTTTTCATGTTACACATTCAAATCAATTTCTTCACATTTGAACATGTTTGGTTGGTGCACAAATATTGTTCAAAATACATTTTAAACAACACAAGTTTAAACTTGTGCTTAAGAAATTATTTTAACAATATTTATCTAGAGATAATAATAAAAAATAAAACAACTCGACTTAGACATTTATAAACTTTCAAACTTTATTTTAATGATTTTTTTTAATAACACCATTTTTCTTTTAAGTTTTAAATTCCATAAACATTTTACCACAGTACAGCCAGAATTAAATAAAAAATATATAAATTTCATTTTAATAATCAAAATTAAACAAAAATATCTAAATTCTAAAGAATTTTTTTAAATAATAATAAAAAATAAAACAACTAAACTTAGAGATTTATAAACTTTCAAACTTTATTTTAATGATTTTTTTAATAACACCAATTTTCTTTTAAGTTTTAAATTCCATAAACATTTTACCACAGTACAGCCAAAATTAAATAAAAAAATATAAATTTCATTTTAATAATCAAAGTTAAACAAAAATATCTAAATCCTAAAGAATTTTTTTAAATAAAGTTGGTCAACTTAAAATTTTACAAAATCTTAAATATATAATCTTGCCATCCACGAAAACTTGACACTGCTACTTACTAGTCAAATTACTAACCTAATATCTCTAAAAGATCGAGATATTCACATCTTCCAACTATCTATCATATTAAAAAAAAACATATGACCAACCGTTTCGTTTGGGTGGTACACTCATGACGGGTCCATTTAGGTTTGTTTGAAAGTATACAAAGGACTGAGACATTTCATTTTCTTTATTTTGGTATACTAACAACGTGGCCTTTTGGGTTTGTTTGAAAGTCTACAGAGGATTGAGATATATCATTTTCTTTATTTTGGTATACTAACAACTCGGCCTTTTGGTTGGTTTGAAAGTTTCATTCATCAATAAAATATAACAAATCATAAAGATTTTTTAATATTGAATGCTTTATTGTATTAAGTGCATTTTACAGTTTAAAAAAATAAAGATGTGTAATTTTTTCTTTATTAATCTTAGAGTTGAGAGGTGTCAACATTTTTACTTTAAAAAGAAATTGCACTTTGAGAAATTTAATCTCACACTTAGTAGATCCTTTTAAGATACATCTATACTAGTAAAGTAAAAAAAACACTAATTTATAATGTCAATGCTAATATATTACAACAAACCATAAAGATTTTCTTGCATCCATTGCTTTTTTAAAGTAAAAAAAGCATGAGTTTATGGTGGCAATGTCAATATATAGCTATTGTATTTTACAACTTTTTATAATAATATATTTTTATTTTTTAAAGTAAAACTGAACATTTATATTCTTCAGACACCTTTGGATACCTATGAAAACTCACAGTTTTTGTTATAAATGCGAGTATTTTCATTTTAAGAATCGAACCTAGGTCAGTGCCAATTCCATTCTACCTAAAACTAAAAACAACATGCAACATCCAGGATGAACCAAAAACAACACACAATTCTAACTTGGCTCAAGTGGTCGTGGACGTAGCAGTAAAGTTACGATATGAAACGAGGGTGCTATTCTAACAAAGTGAAGTTGTCATCTCGCCTGATCAAACTCAATCGAACATACCATTTCTCTGCTCCAAACGCCTACCCCTCTCGCCCGATGATCCATCCATTCTTCATAACCGCCGTGCAGTCCTCATCTTCTTCTTTCTTGTACTTCACCCACTCGTTCGCTAAACATTAATCATAAATCATACATACAACAATAGCGTCATTAATTAATACAATATATGCAATCACAAAGAACATCATATGACATTTTTTCTTAAAAAAAATAATTGTTCCTATGAATAACCGTTCCTGGTTATTCAAGAGAATAAAAGGTAATATGAAAAAAATCATGGAATGAGATCCACATCAAAACTGGGCTAAAAAGTAATAGATATTCTCTAGAAGGAGACTACACCCAAAGAAAAATAACCCAACAAAGTTCTCTAAGAAAAACCTAAAATATAAAAAAGAAAACATAAAAATCCCAACCATCTAATCCAAGAAAGAACATCATATGGCATATATATATGTACATACCTAGAGAAGGCCCTGTGACCATCTTGTTTTCAAAAAATATAAGTTCATTTCTTATTAGTTAAAAATATATATATATATATATAAGTTTTCTCGCTATTCCGATGAAAGTTGGGAGGTGTGAGAGGAACAACTTCCGTTTGAAAACGACAAGATTTTAACAAATTAACTCATGGGTCCTGTGAACAAAACAACCAAAATAGTACATCCATTTCAACTCCAATAAATTCAAGCTCCAATGCTTTTCCAAAGGTTTGCGCTTTACTAAAATTAGGGTTGCATGCATATCTAACTGAACTCACTACTTACTTGATGAAATGGTTGATTATATTTTCTTTTAATGTCTACTAGCTCGGTGCTTGATCCACGTCATGACTATGGTTACTCTCTGGTGTTTGCCTACGGTTACTGTATGGTCTACCCTATGCACTTTCTCCCTCCACAGTGAGCCGGGAAATTCCTGGTGAAGAAAACTGTAAACCAACTGAAATTGAAGAATGCAAGTTGAATTGTTGGAGTGATCGTTGAATTGAGAATTCTAAATGAGACACTCCTGATTGTAGAGGAGCAATCGGATAACTAAATGGTGATTGAAATCGCTGACTGTAATGATATTTTGTGGCTACACTCGTTGATTCTCCAGATTGTCTCTGAAAATTGTTTAGCTGCATGCCTTCCTCGGAAGGCCAAATCCTTCTTTCATACGGCATTCCTGGCCTTGTATCCTGATTAGTATTATAGATATCAAGCTCGGGTGAATATGGAGTATTTTGTGAAGTCCCTGGATTCCAATTTAGTGGAGGTGCATAATAGAAACTGCTTTGTTGGTGGGTTTGCATTCCAGTAATGTCAGATCGAACTGAAAAAGGTGCCCTGGATATGTCTGGAGTTGGGCTAGACAATTTACAAAAAAAATCAAAATAATTTTCAGTTGTAACTAAAATTGATAATATACACGAAATAACCAATAACCATTATGTTTTAAAGATTCTTACAAATAGTTTGGTCGACGTTGGCCTCCAAGTGAACCAGGCACTCCCGACTGCAGAGGATAAGGAGATGGGGAATGAAAACCCGAACTAAAGCGACGTTCTGTGACTACACTTGTTGATTCCCAAGCTTGTTTCTGAAGATAGTTTAGTTGCATGGCCCCAGATCCAAGTGAATGCCAAATGCTTCTTGTGTTTGTTGGGTTTGAAAGAAGAATTTGATGTTGTTGATCTGAATTTATCTCATATGACATTCCTGTCATTGTATCCTGATTCCTACCTTGAGATTTGACACGTGGCATATTGAATATGGTTGCATAACTTCGGTCTGGTGCATAGGGAGTGTTTGATGAAGTCCCCGGATTCAAATTTACTGGAGGTGCATGATAGAAATTGCTTTGTTGGTGGGTTTGCATTCCAGTAATGTCAGATGGAACTGAAGAAGGTGCCTTGGATATGTCTGGAGTTAGGCTGGACAGTTTACAAAGAAAATCAAAATAATTTCCAGATGTAACTAAAAATGATAATATACAAAAAATAACAATTATGCTTTAAATATTCTTACAAATAGTTTGATCGACGTTTGCCTCCTTTCTCCAAGAAATCAGCCCGCATGCTCGAACTAGGTGAAGGTAACTGAAAACGAGACCGGAAATGAAAACCCGAGCCGAAGCGACGTTCTATGACTACACTTTTTGATTCCCCAGCTTGTTTCTGAAGATAATTTAGCTGCATGGCCCCGTCTCCAAGTGAAGGGAGAAACAGTCGGAGCTGCTGAAAATCATTTTCAGTCTTGGCCATCTATATTGCATAACATTGTAAGCATAGTGAAAAATAAGCTCATGATGCCTTGATTCCCTACTTACCTTCCCTTCTTCCAATTTGCGTTGATAACGAGTTATGACTGTTTTCAGTAACCTAGTCGCTCTTAGCTACGTATCATGTGATACCCCAATGGTATTCCCAAAAACATATTCAACCATATTCAGTTACACATCATAGTCTTTCACAATAGCCCATCTGTGCACAGATACTAAATCTCTCAGAGTTCAAAATATAACTAAGACTCCTCATCAATATCCTTAAAAATGAAGAAGAAATAAATGAAAATGATGAACTTAATTAGTTACCCAAGCCCGCTGCATGCATGTCTGATGAGTTTGGAGAGGGTTTCATGTCCTTATTAGTTGGTTCAATGATGGCAGTGAAGTGTGGCCAATAGTATGCATGATCATAGACAGTCCTCACGTTTTCACCGTCTAACACGCCTTCTTGAAGAAAAGTTGTGGGATTGTTTGGAGATGCTACAATCTCCACAAATCTGGTGGAGTTCAGGGATTGGGAACGTTTATCCCATGACCTAGCGTCTCCCTCCCATATGGAATCGATAGAGTCAAACATTTGTTTCTAGCTTTAGTATGCCTGCAGCAAACCAAAATAACCCTAATGTCAATTCTTGGATTTCAGCTGATCTATTGAAATAACTTGAGAAAGATCAAAATGGCCTGGACATACTCTGTAGTAGGGCGCAGCTGCAACTACTTATGCAGGATGTTGTATTGCATCATGATTCCTAGGGGAAAGACTGTAAACGACAGCATTGATAATCTGCATAGAGCCAGTTCCAATCACTATATACCTCCCCTCTATCACGACGTTTCCCACCAGTGCATGAATCCCACGTATTTGAGTCTCTAACTCGGGGGATATCTATAATGATGCAGCATCGTTTATAAGATAAATCATCAGATACCACCTCAGTACCACCGTTGTGCTCGCTTCGGCATTCCTGAGCCAGAAGGGCTCAAGGAATACAAGATATCCACTACAGTAAAGTATTCAAGATACCCTTTTGTCAGATAATAATTAAACGCCTTGAACTTCATAAATCATATCTGGAAATTGAATTCCTTTGATTTGTTTGTTGATTCAGAATGATATAGGATTCAAGCTCACCTGTCAGCATTTACTACGCAATCAGCAACAATTTGGGAACAATCTGGACCTATGTAGCAGTCATTACATTTGCAATTAAATGTTTTTCCCTAATCATCTGCCGCAATATTTACAATATCGGCGAAGACATATCCATGGCCGGAACAATGATACGACGCCGCTGCCTCTGCTTCCTCTGCGGCTTGCTTAGTCCTTCTTTGCATCTTAATTCCACTTGACTGAGATATTGCATATGATTTAAGAAATGGTTACTGAATGTAGAAACGTGGCACTAGTTTACATAACAGACTCCTCCATGCTAACAAACTTCGTCTCCTACGAACTACTAAATCCATGATCGGCTCATCTAACAGACTTTTAAATCTGTAGCTAGGTAAGCTATAAACTACTAGTTAAAATATCAAACGATTCAAATCATCCTAATCATACATTTGGCGTGTTTTGCTGGATCTTGATGATCCGCTCAAGCAAGTCCATCCCCCAAAAAATATCATGATATAAACTCCTATTGGCGTAATTATTATTAATATTTAATATTATTTATGGTCCACATATAGTATTTTTTATTATTTTTTATTTTGTTAAGAACGAACATTACAACATTTCTCCATACATGGTTTTAAAACCATATGCAAGGCCTTGCACATGGTCTTAAAACCATTATGTACAATAAAACCATGGGTTGTTTAGAAGTCCTTGCACATGGTTTTAAAACCATGTGCAAGGCCAACATTTTTATGCAGATAATTCAATTTTTTTTATTTTTTTATTTTATTTTGTTAGGTAGGAACATTACAACATCTTCCCCATATTGTGTTTTTTTCCTGATCCACATTTTTTTTACCGATACTTAAATTTTTACTTTCTTATTGTTTTGTTAGGTAGGAATATTACAACATCTTCCATTTTTTTTACGGATAATTAAATTTTTACTTTTTTATTGTTTTGTTAGGTAGGAATATTACAACATCTTCCATTTTTTTTACGGATAATTAAATTTTTACTTTTTTATTGTTTTGTTAGGTAGGAATATTACAACATCTTCCCTATATTAAGTGGTTTTTATAGCTAACATTTATTTTGGCCTATAATTAAAAAAATATTTGTTATTAATAAAAATAACATTACGATACAAGATCTCTTCCATACTGGGCTGTAGAATGCCTCTTGGCGCAAATATTGTATATAGCTTTCTACAATGTTATTTAATGTTCTGCATGTGCATAACTAGTTGGAACTGCTAATCTGGGGTGTAGTTCTCTATCAGGTTATTTGTTTGATTTAAGTGGGTTTTTCTTAGTTTATTGGCTGGCTAAATATTACTATACAATACTAACTACTAAAATTTTTAACTTTCTACAAGGTGAATAAGAAGATTGGCTAACTTGGGATTTAGTCTTGGATTAGGTATATGTTCAATTTTTTTTTCACCATAAAAAGTTTAACCTTTCTAATGATCCACCCTCGCACCTTGCAATGCAACAATTAATGATGGGACAAGTGCATTACTTCCATTGACAATTTTTTTCTCACGTAAGTTTAGTACTAGAACATGGAAGTTATTAAGCCATTTTTGTGGTGGCTCAGTGTTTCTACAATATTTTGACAGCCAAATCCAAAGGGAAGTGGAGATGGTTTTTGCTAGAATCAAGATT
Organism: Pseudotsuga menziesii; assembly: GCA_001517045.1. Taxonomy (NCBI): domain Eukaryota; kingdom Viridiplantae; phylum Streptophyta; class Pinopsida; order Pinales; family Pinaceae; genus Pseudotsuga; species Pseudotsuga menziesii. Next base: position 36,366 of record LPNX010783363.1, on the reverse strand, counting down.
AAAAGGAGAGATCCTAGTGATAATGAACCTTCCATCCAAAGTCGTCCATCCATTATGCGTGTCAAGCTATGTGGGCTTCTATATTGAAATCTGGATAGACGCCTCTCAGCGCCTCCCGTACACTGCCAGATCGACGGAAAGAGTTTCTCCATCGACTTTGCCAGATTGAATTTTGACAGTGAAGGAAATGGAGGCACCATACACCACGGTTGTCACACCGATTTATACTGCGATCCTCGATTCTTTCATAAAGCAACGAAGGCGAGGAACATCATGCGTGTGGCTTCCGTAAAGACTTTTGGTGCTTGCTTCGATGCCAAAACTGTGTTGTCCACAAGAATTGGACCCTCAGTGCCCACGATCGGTCTGGTTTTGCAGAACAGTAATACAACGTGGAGCATTTTTGCAGCGAATTCCATGGTTGAGGTGAGCAATGGAGCCGTACTGTTTCTTGGAATAGTAATGCTGGTACTGATCCCACTACTTCCATTGTGATCGGAACCCACCAGATGCAGGATAACCTTATCCAGTTCGATCTCACAGCCTCTAGACTAGGTTTCTCCTCCACCTTGCTCGGTTGACAGACGACTTGTTCAAACTTCAACTTCACCTCCACCGCTTAATAATGCTGCCATGGATATCTTACAATGAAAATAAATGAACTTCTTATTGTTGTGATGAGGGATCTCATGGTTGTTTATCTCATGAATACATATTTTATGTATTCGAATGGATTCAATAATATTGAAGGATTATCGTCTCTTGTTTTCATTTATTTCGTTAATAAAAAGAGACCCTCATGAGAAACTGCTTCATTTGAGTTCGCAAGTTCATTGCGTCGGAGGCAATGCTGTCAATTTTGGATCTAGATCATGTAGATTTTATTTTTATGAAATTGTGAGTACAAAATGTATATATTTCACGACTTGGGTTCAGTAGGAGGCTTTGTAGTTGTTGATATTTGGAATTTTGATGAATTTAACAACCAATTTCAACACAAAATACATTGCAAAATTCCAGTAAAAACAAATCATAAAATCATTACGCAAACCATCAAAAAATAATTAAAACATTTAGAATGGTTACCATTCGAATGTTTTAAAAACGTAGGAAATATGTAATAGTTTTTATATTTTCACAAATGCCATATTTCATATTTATTGTGAAATGTTATATCTCCACTATGTACGAGATATTAATTATAGGAACCAATGGATGAATAATTTCAATCATTGTTCAATCCATGGCTAAGATTGCCTCATTGTTTATATAGATTGCTTTCGAAACCTGTAACCATGCTACTTCAGCCACTGTCTCTTCGATTCTAACAATGTCTTGATTTCAAAGATGATTGAAGGTCTAATATCTCCTCAAATCCTTTCCTGTGCACAATTTCGTTTGTAAAACAACTTCAACCCCAACAGCATACACAGGCACAGGTGAGTGTTTTCTTATTTACTTTACACATAAGATATACAAATGCAGCAAATCATTTCCATCAGAAATGTTTGACACATTTACTTAATACATAAAATACAAGAATATAATTAATATAATACAATTTTAACACTCTATATTTTAAGGTTTATAATAGTTAAATACACAAACTAAAATATTAATTATAAATAATCAATTCAATTTTTTAAGGTTTATAATACTAAGATTTTAATTAACTAAAAGAAAAAATACAAACCAAAATATTAATTAAAAATAGTTAAATTTATTTATTTTTAATTAATCAACTAAAAAAATAAGTAAAACTAAAATACTTTGTAAGCCTTTTCAAGATGTAATTCTACTAATGATTTTATTTCCCAAATCTTTTGTAATTGAAAGACCCCAATTCTACATGTTAAGTGTGCAATTAGTGCCCAATGCACTATCTCCTAAATATATATATTTTTGTTGGTATCATAGTACCATATTTAGATCATATTAAACTTCTAAAAAGTTTAAAGATATATATATATATATATATTTATTTAGAATTAGTTTTAGATTTTAAAAGTATAAAGTTTTAAAATATAAATTATATATTTTGTTGTATACTTCAGGTATAAATATTAGATTAGTTTAGGTAATTTTTTTGAAATATATTATTAGAAATTGGTTTTATTGTTTTATAACTTAATTTTGGTATTTGAATTATTTAATATCTTTATAATTAAATTTATAAATACATTATTAGATAAATTATGGCCCTTCTTCAGCACTATATATAAAAGTTTTAATGTTTTCTTTGATTTTTTTATTTTTTGTGACGAAAGGTATAAAATACATACTGTATTTTATGGGCCTTTTGCTAGTCAAATTCCATTACTTATGTAAATATTGAATGGTTTATGTGTATTTAAATTTTTTTAAAACTTTGAATAATAAGTTTTTTAAATCTAGAAGCAACTTACTCTAGATTTATGTTACTATGGTTCCTATTATGCATTACCATCACACTTATGGAGTCCTAAGTGTGGGTTGTTTACCTTTGGTTTATTTTTAGCTTTCAACGTGTACAGTAAACTTTGGTTCAATTTGAATTGTTAATAATAAAATTGTTTCTTTTCACTAATTTTTTAATCAATAATTGAATACCAAGAAATAATTCTTTAATAGTTACATTGAGACATGACATAAAAGACATGAATGAGCACAATAGATGGAACTAGGGACTTCCCTTGAAAACAAGTCTCACATATATTAGAGTCGGTTGAGATTTTAGGTTAGATTTCTTGCAATAACTAATAACTAACTAATTAATGCTTATGACTTATTGTGGTAAGATAAGTAAAATGTTTTAAAAAAATATTTATAAAATAAAAGAGATGGACCCTCAACTATTCTTCATGGTAGGGTTCTTGTTAAGGAAATATCTTCATGGTAGGGTTATTGTTAAGGAAATCTAATGCGTTCAATGCCACTCTTGGTGAATAGTTTGGGAGACTTACCAAATTCTAGGGCAAAAATCATTAATTGAATAATCTGGTAATTGAGAACTTATGAATTGATTCCATTGGTTAGGAACAACTTATTGAATTGATTGATGTGTGAAATGAAATATTCACTTTGAAAGTAAAAGAGTTAAATGTGAGAGATTCCATGAAAGCATGGATCAACAAAGCTTTCAAGAAGGATACCAAGACCTCATAAAATTAAGTATAGATGGTAATTGGGGTTCACGGGGCACATCAACCAAAAGAACAGGGGCATGTGTACAAAGTTGGTGAATTTTTTAGGTGCCACCAAGTTGGATATTCTGATCCTAAATTCTAATCTATTTAAAAAAGATATGTTAATTTTTTTTAATTTTTTTCTTTATTGATACTAATTTAATTTAGTGATAAAAATATTATTTTTTGTTCACTAAAACTTACATTACATTAAATTTACATTAAATAGAATATTATTTGATTATGTATATATAATTTATCCACTTGAAATTTTATGCCATATGGACCATCTTTATGTGTTGGTAGTGAAGTTTGAGATTCTATTTATTTATGTATTCAATGTAATAATGACCTAAATGATGATTTATGAGTAACTTAATGACTCATTTAGTGTATTTAAGAGATCCGTGGGAAATTAGGTGAAGAAGAAGTTATGGTTGTAATCACCTTATAATTATTTATATTGTTTTTGTTAGTTTTTCATCACAATTAAGCTAGAATTATGGTCTTAGGATCTTTTCACTGAGAGAGTAACAAGTACAGCAATAAAACATAAGCACGTCACAAGAGACAAGAGACACAAAGAGTTTTTCTCAGGGAAACCATAAAGGAGAAAACCCCGCAACTTCCTCTAAGATAGAATCAACACCAAAACAGTAAGAGATCTCCCAAAACAGCAGTAGTGTTCTGTCTTCTGTCTAGTCCCAAAATTTCCTTCTCCAGTAGTGCGCCACACTTGGGAGAGCAAGTGATGTATTTCACAAGTGATAAATAGAGAGACTCTCACTCTCTATTTATATTCATCCGTTCACTTGAATTGCCTTTTCACACGTAAGCTCAACCTAATAATTACTACTCGAGCCTACACCTTAATTAGTGTATAATAACTCAAGTGCCCCAAAACTGTGGGGACTTACCTAATGACTTGACATGACTTGTTTACATTATTAATCTTCCCGATCGGAACATCGGGGCATGATCACATGACTCAAGTACATAATAGAAACATCTCGGAATAAGCATCGGGTTACAATACATAAGATACATAGAAGAATACATTCTGAAGTTACATATACATCAACACTCCCTCTTAACTAGGAAGGTATTCTTTCGACATAATTTTCAGCACTGGTCTTCTTCTCTGTATCAGCTGGATCATCTCGTCTTCAAGTTATCTTCGTCTTCAAGTCATCTTCATTGGATCTGGATCATTTCTCGATCTAGATCAACATAAAACATCATCACTGGATCTGGATCATCTCTTGATCTGGATCAACATAAACATCATCACTGGATATGGATCATCTCTCGATCTGGATCAACATCACTGGACTGGATCTGGATCATCACTGCTGGATCATCATTATTGGATCTGGATCATCACTTGATCTGGATCAACACTGGTGCTATCTCATGATTCTTCTTGTCATAGGAAGTTCTATAGAGCGAGCCCTTTTTCATGCTGGTTGTAGGCCTACCCTCGTGTAGGTCTTCGCCCAGCACTTATATCTGACCTGCTCGTCAGAAAGGCACGCCCAGCACTCACATCTAATCATGTAGTAAACTACAATCCCATCAGAAAGGCCCAGCACTCACATTCACCAGCATGATAGGACACACCTACTATCATCTGTGAAATGGCACAGCACTTACAGTCACCAGCATGATAGGACACACCTACTATCATCTGTGGAAAGGCACAGCGCTCACATCCACCAACATGGTAGGACACACCTACTACCATCTGTGGAAAGGCTCGGCACTTATAATCACCAGCATGGTAGGACACACCTACTACCATATGTGAAATGGCACTGCACTTACAGTCACCAGAATGATAGGACACACCTCCTATCATCTGTGAAATGGCACAGCACTTACAGTCACCAGCATGATAGGACACACCTCCTATCATCTGTGAAATGGCACAGCACTTACAGTCACCAGCATGATAGGACACAGCTACTATCATCTGAGACAAGGCTCAGCACTTACATCCATCCAGGAGGAAACACATCCTACTCACAATGATGGAAGGGCATGCACTCATATCTGATCATGAGGGGAACACATCCTAGCAATCATATCAGAATGGCCCCCAGTCCTCCTCGACTGAGCTACCTGGTAACTGACCAAGCGCCTCCATTCTCCTAGAGAATGGTAGTTGCCCTTACATCTGACCTGCTCGTCGAAATGGCCAACACTCACATCTGACATGGAAGGAACTTAATCCTTTAGCCATGAACAGAATGGTTCAGCCCTTATATCTGATCAAGTGGGAAGACATCCCTCTATCACATCAGAATGGCTACTCAGTTCTTATATTGAGTGTTCCTGGTAACTGACCAGGTTCCTCCATTCCTAGAATGGCAATTGCTCTTACATCTATCCTACTCGACAGAATGGCTAGCACTCATATCTAACATGGAAGGGAGCAACCCTACCACCATGACAAAATGGCTCAGCCCTTATATCTGATAACTGACCAAGCGCCTCTATGGATCTCAGCACTCATATCTAACATGGAAGGAATCAATCCTCTCACCATGACAGAATGGCTCAGCCCTTACATCTAACCATGGAAGGAACCAATCCTCTCACCATGTCAAAATGGCTATGGGTCTCATCACTTTCTCTGGGAGGAAGCCTCGATCTGGAGAACACCAAGTCTCTCTCTGAAGTACTCGAACTTTAGCCTAGCCAATGGATTCGTCAATACATCAGCTATCTGTTCCTCCGTCGCAACATACAGGAGCTTCTCTGCTCCTCTCTGCACCATATCCCTGTGTTGTGCCCCTACCCAACAGCCTTTAAAAAACATTATTTTTTCAAATAAAATTGTATTTTGTTTGATGAAATGTTTGAATTTCATATAACAAACTTAAAGAATTAAAAGTTACTAAAATGGTGACATTCCAGAAGCTATTAAAACATGAAATTCAATGTTTTTAAAGAAAACCTTTGCAAACTATGGATTAGTTGACAAAATTACTATTTTGAAATTATTATTTTGAATGGATAAGTGTTAATAATTTGTCATCAATCTACTAGTGATTTCTTATCCAAATATTTATCCTTCGGTTATGTGATTTTGTTATCATAAATATTGATAAGGTTTTTGGAAGGGTGATTATTGTATTGATGACATCTTATAAATGGGTAATTTTGATTCAATTATTCAACTTGGTAATTCTGATTCATTTAACGATGGATATTGAAAGATAAAACCATGCATTCAATTTAAGAGTTTGAAAAATATTTTACTAAGTCTATCTTATTATTTTTGCTATATTATTAAAAGTATTGAATAATTAAACATCAAATACGTATCTTTATAATTAATAGACTTTATTTATTTTTATTATTTATACAAGATAAATAAATCTTTTAATTATTTTGTATAAATATAATAAATAAATTTCTTTGATCTTTTAAATGTTTACCTAGAAAATTAGGTATAATTAACACTTTATTTTAATTTTATCATATTTGCAAAAATACCAGGAATTAATGTGAATTTTATAAAGGCTTAGAAATGAGCATACTTTGCCTTTGAAGATTATTATCTGATTTATCCATTGGTTATTTGAATAACGGCACGTGGTTATCAATGAAGATTGAATGAGCTATTAATTCAATGGAAATGTTTGTGAATTTTGTTTTATCCACAACTGGATCCTCATATTAAACCAGCTATCTGTTCTTCGATATTATAGAGATTTGAGAGATGCCAGCCGAATCTATGGATTATTATATTGCTAATAATAATAAAACAAATATCCTGTAGATGCTAAAATGTTTTAATTGCACATATTGAAACAAATCGCAGATTTTGAAAACGGCAAAAGAGCTAGAAAGATCATTAGTTAAGCTATTTATTTTCTCATGATTGAATTCTGTTTACACTTCTTTCTTTTATTAGGTTTTTCATGTGAAGATGCTAAGGAGACTGTTATGATTCTGGAAATTGCCAGGAGACGAATTTTATTCCCTCTCAGTTATTAAAAACGCGTCCTCAATTAAAAGGCATTTTTCCAGGCCACATTGTGAACAAATGGAGATAGATATGAAAAATCCGTGACATGGGTTTTTCTCAGAACGGACCCATTTAGTTGTACTCACGAGGATTTTGCAAAAAAGTGATGGATTCTGGGCGATTTCGGGGGTTTTCTGGACGCGATTTTTGCAGTTGCGGCCGGCAAAATTTCGCCTGTGTAAAACCTAATTTGGATTCCGTTTTTGATTATTTAAGCAGACTGGAATTTGCTGAAAGAGAAGGTGGACGTGGAGGCTGCCAACGCTGAAGATATTTCTCTCTTGTAAGCTCAGAAAATACTGATGCCTAAGGTCGATAGTTGATGGAGAGGAGACAACAAGACTGTGGTTTGATTTATCTGCAATTTTAGACAGCGATTTGTCTTCAGCTACGATATGTTAAACTGGTGATATTTTTAATATATGTTTTTAGTTTGTATACTGGGCATATAGTTTTGATATTTATCAGTCTTGTCATTTTTTTTCTATTTTATCTATGTTTGTTATAATTCTCTAAAGAATTTTGCAAATATATATGTCTTGTACGATTATCGATTTTTAATATTTTTGATCTTGCTGATATGTCATGTTGTTTAATTAATGAATGATATCATTATTTATATAATATGTAATGATTACTGTATGGTTTTGTTAATGTTTAAATTTCTTTAAATATTATCAAGTATATTCATGCAGTATTCCTATCAGCATAGTTCGATTCCGAGTTTAATATTCTTTTATCTTTTGATAAGGATAAGATCGAAAATAGATTAATATGCTGTTTCTTTTAAATTATTTTATGGAAAACAGCCATTGAATTACATTAAAGTTCTTTCCTGATTTTTTTGTAATTAATGTATATCTGTTAATAATACAATTTTGTAATTATTTTAACATGTTAATATTTGATTAATTTTGTGATTATTATATTATAAGTTAAGATTAATTGCATAGATTTAGTTCATAGACTATTATTAATTATATTAATAATTCATTAGTAATTAGATTAACTAGTTTAATTTTCTACATTTGTTAACAAGTTTGTTGTGTATATTTGTAGGTATTTAATAAATTTAACAATAGTTTCGTTTCAGTTTTAGACTTTCAGGCTAACAGAGCCTTTAAACCTGTTGGAAGCAACCATCCCAACCAGCTTGGAACCTGCTCTAAGGATCTCGGTCTGGGTTGTCTTTCCCGTTACGTGCATATTCACATATGCGCGTCAACACCCTGATATAGTGATACTTGATCTCGATATGCTTCAACCTGTCATGAAACACTAGATTCTCTGACAACTTCACGCAACTTTGGTTGTCACAAGTAGCATCTAACTGGAGATCAAATATATCAGACAATAGCTTCCATAGCCATACTGCCTCACAACTAGTTGAACAAGCTGCAACATACTCTACTTCAGCTGTACTCAGTGCCACATAGGATTGCTTCCTGCTAAACCAAGATATCACACCTGATCCCATACTGAAGAAACATCCCGAAGTACTCTTCCTGTCGATGGCACTGCCTGCCCAATCTGAATCAACATAACCCTCCATGTTAATCTTCTGATTCGCATCATACTTGAGCCCATAATCAATTGTACTCTTCAGGTACCTCAGAATATGCTTTGCAGCAATCAAGTGAACACTTCTCGGATCTATCAAGTACAAGCTCAAGGTGTTCACAGCAAAGCAAATGTATGGTCTCGTGTTTGTCAGGTACATCAATGACCCAATCATCTGATGATACATCGTAGCATCAACCGACTCTGACGAAGCATCACTCAATAGCTTCAGGTTTGATGCCATAGGTGTGGTCATGCAGTCCATCATCCTTAATCTCTTTAGGATCTCTACTGCATACTTCCCTTGTCCAAGGAAGATCCCATTTGTACCATGCCTAGAACAATAGTGCATCGACACATAACAGGAGCATCACTGGTCTTCTGTATTCAACCTTGAAGCAAAGGTTGAAATCCGCTTTACTCTCAGTAAAGCCTAGAATCATCAGTAATCTACCCATCCTGTCGTACCATGTCGAACCTCAGGATCTTCTGCGATCACTCCCTTTGAAGCGGAGCATCATACTCACTCTGTCTTCCATACTCTATGCACTAAAACATTCTGTACTGGAGTGACAAGTAGTATCCATCTAGGATCACTGGATACTAAGATCCTCTATCTTGAACTTTTTTTTTTTTCAAAATTTCATCTTGCACCCATCTGTGAGCTTGTCATCCTCTATCAACCTTGTGGAAAAGGTTAAGATATTCATCAAGTTCATCATGTATGCGTTATCCCATGGGTGTCTTCTGAACTCATACAAAGCCTTCTTTCATTTGCACACATGATTATGCATGTCATGTGACTTCACTTCTATTAGTTGTAAATGTTTCTTTGTAGACTATTCCTTCTCTTCATGAGAAGCCTCTTGCTATGAATCTTGCTTTGTATCCCACGATGTTTCCATCTACTGCATGATGGAACTATGAAATTCTCTTCATGTCTCGATACTATGCCCAGACATCATTCTTCTTGAACCGATCTTCCCTTTCTTCTTGGTGGCTGGAAGGTTCTGCATCAATGATGTCACTGCACTCGTCATATTATTCTTTGTCTTTGAACTATCTTCACTTGTTCTTCGGAACAAGTCTTCATTCTTCTTTACTTGTAGGCGATTGTGTATGCGATCTTTCCTACAAGTCAAATGCATTTGTATGGTTAGAAACATTTCATAAGGAATATTTATACTGGAAAATACTTATGCATAAATATATGATCATGCAACTACTTTAGCCAATACAACATTCATCCATATCTCATTGAAACTTTCTAGATGCCTTCCATCTCTACCAGGACAACATTGAGATTGTGCACTAATCCAATATGTCAGCAAAGAGGTTTCATTCTAGATAAGTAGCAATGGAGAATTTGTATAGCCCCATGAGCTACTTACCTATCACATGCATATTAGTAGTATTCTGTCATTAATGCAAACATCCTATCATGCATGATACAATAACTAAATATAAACAAATGCATAACAAAATAATATAATGAAATGACAATTGAATACTTATCTTTATTTGTTTCGAGGGTAGACTCATTCTTGAGCCTTCATCTTCATCGTCTTCTTCATTCATAATAGCATCGTTTCTTATCCAAAAGCTAAGGTGGATAAGAAGTTCTTCAAGAGTTGAGTTACTCATATTCCTCATTGATTGAGGGATCTTCTTTGGATGGTGATATCTTGATCTTCAATTGCTCCCATCTTCTCTTCTCTTCTTATGATTCAAGCTTCTTCTTCTTCCCAAAGTTTGCTGAAAGTAATCACTTCCTTCTGGAACACATTCCTTGAATGAATTCCATGATCCTGGGAGGCCATTCAAGGTGGCCATCATCACTTCTGCATTCTTCACTTTTTCTTTTACCGCTTCAAATTGTTCTTGATTTGAGAGACTCTTATGACTGCATGGTCTCTACATTCTAGATCTTCACATTCTTCAACTGGATTCTTTAGGTCATATTCTGATTTTTGTTCTTTCCTTCAAATAGATTGAAATTTTGTTCTTCCGTTCTGCAACCCCATTCTGCTGTGGATTATAAGGAGTTGACAACTCCCTCTTAATCCTTGCTTCTTTGCATAGCTCTTTGAATTCATTCGAAGTGAATTCTCCACCATTATCTAATCGAATGGTCTTGATCTTCTTTTCAGTATGGTTCTTGATCAAGGCTTTGAATTCCTTGAACTTGCTGAACACTTCATCTTTGTTTTTCATAAAGTAAGTCCATGTCTTTCTAGAAAAATCATCAATAAAAGAAACATAGTATGCATACCCGCTTAGTGAGTTTGATGACATTGGACCGCATATATCGGAGTGGATGATTTCTAGAATGCCTTTGGCTTTGCTTTCGCTGCTAGGAAATGTCTTCTTTGTATTCTTGCCTTTCGCACATCCTTTGCAAACTCCATCATGCTTTGCTTGGAATGCAATAGGTAGTGATCTGTAATGCACATGTACAATCCTTCTATGCCAAAGCTCATTTGGCTCTACTATGTCATGGATCAAGGCTTGTTCTGGATATCCCTTCAATTTGTACAAGCCTCCTTCTTGTTCTCCAATCACTACCACATCATCGATAGTCTTTCCTTTTGGCCACATGATGACTTGACCATCTATGAATGCAACTCGTATTCTTTTTGCATCAATGCTAAAATGGAGAGAAGGTTCTTCTTGAGTCTTGGAACAAACAATACTTCTTTCATTGTTAGAGACTTACCAGAGTCTAGCTTGTATGAATATTCCCCACTACCTGTTATTGGATATTGGTAGTCATCTCCTAGTTTCACCTTATGAGGTGATTCATGTCTGACAGTCTTACAAAGGATTCCTTGAATCCCGTCATATGTTTGGAAGCCCCACTATCTATAAGCCAATCATCATTTCCATGAGTAATGTTACCTGTGAGAGATGATATCAGAACATATTCATCCTTGCTTGAAGAATATTCACTTTCATATATGGATCTCTTTCTGGATGGTTCATCATCCTCTACAGCATGAGCATGATGTCTTCTTTGGCCTCGTCTCCCTCTGAAACAGGAACCTCTATACTCATGTAGGTGTCCAATCCAATTTCTTCAGAGAGATCATATACTTCCATGCTTGGAAGTTGTCAACTTCTGCAAGCTTGTCACCAAGCTGATGTGATATATCATATTGAATTGAGAACCTCAAATGGAAATAGCAAAGGATTAGATCTTACCGATTTGAGGTGCCCGTCCTTGTCCCGGAGTTTGCTGATCTAGGGTTTGTCACAGAAATCCTAATTTTCAAAACTTGGAATCTTTCAGATCTGATTGGACAAACAGAAATATCTCTTCAAATGGAGCTGTCTAATGTACTCCTTTTCTGAAAACAGTGGAGGGAAGCTCCCGAAACAGGAAGCCCTAATTTTTTTATTTCTTCTGTAGAAATGCCTATTACTGTTTCTATGATATATCCTAAATTACTAATCCTATGTGTCTACAATTTTTCACTAAGGTAACCTATCATGTCTCAGATCCAACACTACAGGTTTCATCAGAATTGGTTTCACCATTTGGGATTTATGATCCTTTTCCCAAGGTGACCTGTTACAGGACTGTTCAGAACAGCAAAGTTGTACGGCATGCCATGTGTCACTGGTTCATCTTCTGAGTTTGATATTCAGACCACCGAAATTAAATTCCGTTCCCTTTCTGGAACATCTTCAGGAATTCCATTTGGACATCTGTAGCTCAAGATATTGGAGATCTCCCCAGATATCCTGTTTAGGGATGAATTCTGGAAGAGGCTGGAACCCTAACTTGGAGAGATCATATCTCCTGGAGTACAGTGAATATGAGTCTGATGTTTGGACACAAGATTCATCAGGATTTTATATTCGTCCCCTATAATTTTCAGCTTCTGAGACTTTTCCAATCTCGGAATATAGCTACTGTACAAAAACTTAGCAGTTTTAGTATTTAGGGTTTCTCCTAGCTCAGGGTCAAACTAGGGTTTGACTTTCCCGTAGTTTCACCCAACCAAATTGCTTGATCGAGGTCTCTAAACTTCGGTTTTGATGAGTAGAACAATCCTATGCTGGTCTCACTCAAAAATTCATCTTCTGTAGAAATCCCTAATTTCCGCATCGAAGACTTAAAATGCTCGGAATCAAATTCCGCTTCGACAAAAAGATGCGCCCTAAGGAGGAGAGTTGTTCCACCTTACTTTTGCTGAAAATCTGTGGAGGAAGATCCATAAACTAGGAATACCTAGTTCCTGTAGCTCCACAATGTCTTCTTATCAGGTTAGCTGTGATACCATGTTAGTTTTTCATCACAATTAAGCTAGCATTATGATCTTAGGATCTTTTCACTGAGAGAATAACAAGTACAGCAATAAAACATAAGCACGTCACAAGAGACAAGAGACACAAAGAGTTTTCCTCGGGGAAACCATAAAGGAGAAAATGCCACAACTTCCTCTAAGATAGAATCAACACCAAAACAGTAAGAGATCTCCCAAAATAGCAGTAGTCTTCTGTCTTCTGTCTAGTCCCAAAATTTCCTTCTCCAGTAGTGCGCCACACTTGGGAGAGCAAGTGATGTATTTCACAAGTGATAAATAGAGAGACTCTCACTCTCTATTTATATTCATCTGTTCACTTGAATTTCCTTTTCACACGTAGGCTCAACCTAATAATTACTACTCAAGCCTACACCTTAATTAGTGTATAATAACTCAAGTGCCCCAAAACTGTGGGGACTTACCTAATGACTTGACATGACTTGTTTACATTATTAATCTTCCCGATTGGAACATCGAGGCATGATCACATGACTCAAGTACATAATAGAAACATCCTAGAATAAACATCGGGTTACAATACATAAGATACATAGAAGAATACATTCTGAAGTTACATATACATCAACAGTTTTCTCATGGAGATGCGTAAATCAAATTAAGGTTGCATTGACGGATATTGTCTTCTTATTGAGAGATGGGACGTGTAAAGAAAATTTGAGATTGCATTGAGGGATATTGTAAATTTGAGATTGCATTAAGGGATATTGTCCTATGATTGAGCGTTGAGATAGGGTTTTGATTCTTTTCCTCCTTGTCTTAGGGAAACTAGGGATATATACAACTTTGTTTCATATGAGTAAATAATACAGACTACTTTATTTTGTTATACATTGTATTTGCTTTTTTTATATGGATAAAGGTTTATATCTATATATTCTTGTTGGATGAAAATGGCCAACAATTTGCACTAGTAGAGAACATGGCCAACAATTTGCACCAGTAGAGAACAATAGGGTTTCCCCTCTCTCTATCCAAGTGGAAGCAGTGACAAGCAAGGGAGATCAGTTGGAGGAATTTGTGGTATGAAATCTTCCATATCTATGTCTGAATGGTGCACAACATGATGGTAGAGGGTATGGTGGAAGGCCCACTGCAAAAAAATTGGATTGTTCCCATTGATGAGCAAAGAGGCAAAGTTGTGATTGCTAATTGGTATGAAATTAGTTTGGAAGTTGGATTTTGTTATAAATGAGACATTTTTTCTTCTATAGATTTGTGAAAATGTAAATGGAGTCAGAAAATATTTCTAGTGTGTGCTAGATTTTATACATACACTCCAAGGTGTAATTTAATCTTACAAGGACTATCTTGATATGGGAACATGGAGAATAAAGAGTAACAATCATTTTTTGTCAACATGATGGTATGGGATTGGTGTAGGATATTAATTACTCCATCACCCTATTTTGGTCGCCAAGATTTTGAAAATCCAACACCGCCACACTGACTTAGCCATCGAATATTGAAGAGGCACTCATAGCCCAGTTTTGTCATATGGATTTTTGAAAGGGTATGATCTTCAAAGGGACAAACTATTTATTATTAGAGTACTTTTTTGAAGTAGTAAAGGGTCAAAATAATTAATGAGATGATCTCACAAACATGTATATATATGTAACCTTGGATTTGAAGTTCAATCAATCGATTAGAAGGATTTCAATAGAAATAATAGTTTTTACACCACAACCTTATGATGGTATTTTTTTTATGAGTTTGTAAACTCGGTGTGAAAAGGTAAATAGTTATGCTTTTGTTTTGTAGCAAGTTAAATTTATGAGTTTATATTTGATTGTGGAGGTGTTAAGATTAACCTTATTGCTAGAACGTGGGTATAACAAATTATTGTTGAAGTCGCTTGATGTTAGACATTCGTGTAGGTGATTGTTTGTTGTTATAGCATTTAGATGTTATTGTGGTTGTTATAGAAGTGTTAAAAATGGAGCTATTGACTGTATAGAAGCACTCCCCTCAAAGTAGGATTGATCCCTTTCTCTCCATTTTATTTAGAGTGATTTTAAATTTTATTTGTGATGGATATTAAGAGCATTGTAGTGCAGACACCATTTCCTATGTTGATAGAGAGAAACTATGATACGTGGTTTATAAAGATGAGAAAAATTATGCATGCTCAGGATCTTTGGGAGTTTGTTATGATTGGTTACCCAAAACTTAGTGATCAAGCTGTAGAATTGGCTTTGTCAAATGATGAGCATGTTCTCTTGAAGGAAAACATGAAAAAGGACAACATAACTCTTGTCCTTTTTTAGCAAGGCCTAAGTGAATATATATTTATGAAGATATCTAGTATTGATTCTTCAAAGCAAGATTGGGACACTATTGAAACCTTCTATCAAGGTGTGACTAAGGTGAAGAATGTCAAGTGGAGGAACATGAGAAGGGAATTTTAGAATTCGAAGATGAAAGACAATGAGACTGTTGATAATTTCATGATTTAAGTGATGAACATTGTGAATTAGCTGGGACAATATGGTGAAAATATTTCAGGACAACGAATGATTGATAAATTGTTGAAACGTTTTCCAAATAAATTTGAAGTTGAGGTTGTTCCTATAGAAGAGTTTAAATACATTAGTCAAATGCACATTGATGAGCTGATTGGTTCAATGATTGCACATGAATCAAGGATGAACGAGTATGATGATACTCAATTATAAAATGCATTTAAATATCAGTTGTGTGTTCTTGTAGGCAGAGGCAGAGAAAAATTTAGTAGTAGAGGAAGAGGAGGTTGAATTGTTGATCGTTGTGACAACATAAATGATTTAAAAGTTTAGGAGAAATCTCAATAGAATACTCCTAGTGTAAGGGGGAGTAGCAGTAGATCATGGCAGCAAAAAAATCAAAGGTATGATATATCTAAAGTCCAATGTTACCATTGCAAGAAATTTAGGGATTTTGCTAACAAATGTTGGAAGAAGCAAGCAGTCTACACACATGACATAGGATCCCTAGGAAGATAAAAATCATGTGTTTATGACTCGTAATGTCACACAAAAAAGTACATGTGATGTCTTGTTTTTGTACATCGGATGTAGCAACCATATGGATAGAAATAAAGAATTGTTTTCTAATATTGACACCATCATTTGGTTTAAGGTAAAGCTTTGTAATGACCACAAGGTAAGAGTGAATGGAAAGGGTGTTGTTTCTATGTATGCCAAGAATGGTGTAGGAATAAAAATTCATGATGTTTATTATTTACTTGGTTTAATGTGTAACTTATTGAGCATTGGACAAGTGCTAGAGAAAAAATATAGAGTATTTTTAGAGAACATGGTATGTACTATCTATGATAAGTATCCATGTAAGAAGTTGATATCCATAGTAAAGATGACAAAGAATAGAATGTTTCCACTTAATATGAGGAATGATTTGACTGACTCTTTGAATGCTTATAAAACTAAGATTTTAGCTCAATCAAGGTTGTAGCATTTGAGGTATAGCCATTTAGTAACCTCCGCTATAAATGGATATGTTCATCCTTTTTTTAAATGGGATTCTGCTATAACCTCTGCTAGAGGGACTTTTCCTTATAGTGTGAAATTATTATTCTATTATGCATGTTTCACATTGTCACAATAGTAAATGTTGATAACTTGTTTTGGGTGCTCTATGAATAATAAGCTAATGATAAAAAGCACTTGCAATCGATGTTCAGCTAACAAAAACATGTAGGATGGCATTTTTTAGAAGAGTTCAACAAAAAGAAGGTTGTGGTGGGACCAAAAACATTTTTAAAAAACAATATCACATGTGTGATTTCCAACTCATGAGTCCTCCCTGATTTCCTTCTGGCACACATTCCTTGAATGAATGAATCCCTTGACCCTGGGAGGCCATTCAAGGTGGTTATCACAACTTCTATATTCTCTACTTCTTCTTCTACTGCTTCAAATTGTTCTTTGATTTGAGAGACCCTTGTAAAGTATGACTGTATGGTCTCAGCATTTTGGATCTTTACATTCTTCAATTGGTTTCTCAAAGTCATCTTCTGATTTATGTTCTTCCCTTCAAATAACTTGGTCAAGGAATCAAACATATCTTTATGTGTCTTTAGGGAAGACACTTGCAGTATAAAGGTGATCCTTGATTGAATAGAAATGATGTTATTGGCCTTGACCAAGTTCTTCTTGTGTAAGGCTTTTAGCCTCATCTCCCTCTGGAACTGGGACCTCTCTACTTATGTAGGTGTCCAATTCATTTCCTTCAAGAACTAGTGAGATCCTATACTTCCATGCTTGGAAGTTCTCAGCCTCACCAAGCTTGTCATCAAGCTGGTGTGATTAGTCACTTTGAAATGAGAACCTCAAATGTAAATAGAAACTGATTGGATCTTACCGATTTGAGGTGTCCATCTTGCTTCCAGATCTGGATGACTTAGGGTTTGTCAGAGAAACCATAATTTTAAAACTTGGAATATTTCATGTTTTATTGGATATAAAGATATACCTCTTCAAGGTGAGCTATCCAATGTACTCCTTTTCTGAAAACAGTGGAGGGAAGGTCCCGGAACAGGAAGCCCTAGTTTACCAATTTCTTCTGCATTAATGCCTGATACTGGCTCTACAGTATCTATGAAATTAATTCTACACTATGTCTGAAATTTTTTATTGAGGTAACCTCATATGTTCTCTTTCCAACACCATATTTTTTACCAAAATTTGTTTCACCAATTGGGACTTATGAGCGTTTTCCCAAGGTAACCTATTTTAGGACTGTTCAGAAGAGATATCTTTTACAGACTTCCATGTGTCATTGGTTCATCTTCAGGGTCTGAAACTTTTACCACCATAATTAAAATATGTTCCTATTCTAGAAAATATTGAGAAATTTTATTTGGACCTTCGTATCCCGATATATAGCAATTCTCCCCAGGTGTCATGTTTAGGGATGAATATTGGGAGAGGCTCGAACCCTAACTTAGAGGAATCATATCTCATAGAATATAGTGAACCTGAGTCTAAAACTTGGACACCGTGTACATTAGGAATTTATCTTTGAACTGTGAAATTTTCGGCACCTTATCCTTCTCCCATCTCAAGATATAGCGAATCTACCAAAACTATCAATTTTAGTATTTTAGGGTTTTTGAGGCCGAGGGTCAAACTAGGGTTTGACTTTCTCGGAGTTTCACCTAACCAAAAATTTTAACTCAGGTCTCTAAAATTCGATTTTGATGAGGAGAGTAATTCTATGCTAGGCTCACTCAAAAATTCCTCTTCTGTAAAAAGCACTAATTTCCCGCAACAAAAACTGAAAATGCTCGGAATCAAATTCTACTTCGACAGAAAGATGCACCCTTCAATGGAGAGTCAGCCTAGCCTTCTTTTGTTGATGGATTGTGGAGATAGACCCAAAAATTAAGAATCCTTAGCTTCTACAGCTACACAGTGTCTTCTTCTTAGGTTACCTCTGATACCATGTTAGATTTTTATCATTTAAGCAATATGATCTTAGGATCTTATCTGAGAGAATAACATGCACAGAAAAAATCACAAGAGACAAGAGACACAAAGAATTTTTCTCGATGAAACCATAAAGGAGAAAACCCCACAACTTCCTTAGAGATAGAATGAGCACCAATGGCAGCATTAAAACCCAAAGACAAAAAAGATGATCTCCAACAGCTATTCTCTCTCTCTCACTTGAGAGAGCTTCTCCTCTCTCACTCATGCGCCCCAGTGAGTGAGTGTGTTTGTTTGAAATGAGGATAGCCTCACTTTATTTATATTCTTTCGTTTAGTTTATTTCCACTCCAATATGTTGTCCTCACTTAACAATTACTTAGCAGGGTCGACATCTCTAGGAGAGTTTGATAACCCTAGTGCCCCACAACTGTGGGGAATTTTCCCTCCGATCAACAAGAAGGGTTAACCATAACTCAATTGTGGGGACTATTTCCCTAACATACAATGGAGGTTTAACCTCAATGACTTTACATGACTTGTTTACATTATTGAATCTCCCGATCAAGACATTGGGGCATGAAATCACTCAATTACATTACAGATACTTCCCAGAATAAACATCAGGGTACAATACATAAGATATACAAGTGAATACATTAAGAAGTTACAAATACATCAACATGACCTAAGTTCCCTCTACATATGAATTCTTTGGTTATATAGAACTCTATCCATGCAACTATGTTGGGTAAGGGGATTACAACTATGAAGCTGGGAGAAGCTGGCAAAAGGATGCATGATCCTAAGGCTTTCCTCGCTCTCTTTTTTGCTCAATAAAAGGGTAAGTTCAATTATACACATGAATATTTTCCAGATGATTCGATGTATAGGGCATTTGTTGATTTTCAGGAAGCAGTGGAAAACATCACTGTTCCAGAGGTAAAGTCCCATGTTTTCAAATATCAGAAAGAAAAGAAGGAGTTTACCCTTCATTTTACAAAATTGAAATTTGAAGAAGAGGACAAGGTTGTAAGGGGAACCATGGAAAGAGAAGCAAGACAACAAGCAGCAGCAACTTTTGCTTCAGAATCCCAGTCCAAAGACAAAGGAAAACCTGTCATAGAAACTCATGGGAGTGCTCACTCTTACCAAGAGATGGAATCTATTCAAAGAGGGGAAGAATTCAAACAAGGTTTAGCCAAGCTCAGTGCTTAGCTTTGGACACATGTCCAAGAGGCTAAACCTCCACCAAATAACAAGAAAACTCAGCTTGTTTCTCACCGGCTAGAAGTGGCTAAAGCATTAGTGGCTCAAACAGAGAAAATACCTCAGCAGTTTCTCAGGGATCAACAACGATTGCAGATAGATATAGTTGCCATTAAAGAGCAAGTGCCTCCTCAATTTGATGTGATCCAACATATTGAGTCTCAATCCGAGTGTGAGATAGAGATCCATAAAATTGATAGTGATCTAGAAGAGGAGACTGGAAATCCCACTTTCCCTGTGAATATGTATACCTCCAGGACATCTTATGTCCCTGATTCACAATTTTCAGGAGATATTTTTCTTGCTTTATTCCCTCGACCCTCTTTTCCCATGTGCATTTAAAGCCTATTCTTAAGGACACTTATAGAGAAACATTAGTATCAGCAGAATTGGTCATTGATAGTCCCCCTGTTTCCCCACATGTTTCATCAATTCCCCATACAGCTCAAAATACCACCACATCTTCTCGTAATCCTTTTTCCCAAGTGAAAAATTCTTCCATCTGTACTATCCCTTATTCACAAACTAAAACCCCTATTCCCACTTCTTCCACTTCCCTCATATCTATTTTCCCTAATTCCGCCTTGGAAATTCCTCCCCTTAATGTAGAAATCCTGGTCTCACAATTAGAACTTCAATCATCAATCTCAACGCAAAAAGAAGTTGTTTCAGTTGCAGAAGACATGGAATATTTTGGAGAAGATGCAGTTGTTTCCTTAGGGAAATATTTTTGGAGCAAGAAGGACAAGGCCATTTTGAACAAAGGTTCGAAGAGGACAAGAGAAGGCACACCAAAAAATTTGCCTAGATTTGATCAAATTATTTGGAGAACTGATTCCCCTAATGAAAAGGAAGGAGCATTAGATACATTAGCTGCTATGGGAGTCTTTGAAGGGGATAACTATAACTTAGTGTCTCAATTGACTAAATCTATCCTCAGTAAGGATGTTGATTGCATGGGCAGACCCGGGTTTACTATAATTAATCAACAACACCCCAAACTCACTGGCCCTTTCGGCAACAGACCGCAAAGCGATCTGAAGTCTCACCCGAAGTGAATCTAATGGGTTGGCCAAGACTCAAGTGTCTTGGACCAGGTTCTGGACATCCTACTTCTTTCCCCTTGTTCCTATGCGCCGCTAGGTCAACTAGCCCTGCGCATCGCACATCCCCTTCTACTCGCAGCACTTTCTTCCAAGCGATGCTCAACCCCGCACCGGCTGCTCGGATTCCTCTCACGTCGCACAACTTCCACTTACTCGCAACTTCTCAATCCTTACTACATCCCTGTGCACCGCACAACATCCATCCTTTCCTCAACGATGAGCCCCCAGCTCGCAGTATCTTGCATCGCAGCTCCTCTGCCAATGCGATATCGCTCCTCTGCGATACCTTACCACTGTGACTTTATGCTCTTAACGTCGATTGCGCTGATGTGCGACACTATTTCTCAGCAGTCTATTATGAGTAACTGGTAATTAGTGACAGACGTGAAATAGTCCCTTAAACAACCTACTGCAATACTTCGACTTATCCTTATCCTATTGCAATATTATGAACGAAACAATACATACATTCGTCTACTGCCACTATCATTACATGCATAATAACTAGTAACAATAAGCAAATATAATCACATCCATTCAACACATAACACGCAGATTTAACGTGGTTCACCCCCGGGCTGGGAGCTACGTCCACCAAACTGTGCTTCTATTATATCTCTTGAGGGAAGTTAGCACAGTTTGTTGCACTACCCTTGCAGCGCAAAGTTTCTCCTAGATCTCTGATCTTCTCTCTATATCCCTTCCCTCTCTGTTCTCTCTGCAATTGATTACATATAGACTCAAATGACTCACAGACAACTATGTGTCTGGATCGTTGCAACGCAGTCTGTTTGACTGATTTCTGAACCTACTAGACTATCTACTGATCGACTATCTACTGATTGATTAGCTACCCAACCAACCCTTTACAATACAAAAATGCAAGCTTTTATAGGCAGCCCGAAGGTCGTGCCATTACAACACTGTGGGCCTGTCCCAACAGTAAACCCATACCCTAAACAGTGACAGTCGGTCCTCTCTGTCCTTGAGGTAGCCGCTTCCCGTCACACCGCAGCTCTCTGCAGTCTTCCATGCTTCCCGGTACTGACCATGGGTACTATGCACCGCTTCTCTTTCTGTCCTTCGCCTTCAATGCTTGAGCCTCGTTGCTCCTTCTTCTTTATGAGGGTCGCTAAGCCCTCCTGTCTTCCGCCGCTGCCTTCAATGCAGTGGTTGAGCTTTCTTCTCTCGGCCGCTCTGGTACCGTTGCCTTCTTGACTTTTCTATCCCAAAAGTCATGTTTTCCAGCTCTGCTTTCCAGCTGGAAACGTGCTACACCGTCGTAGAT
>LPNX010783363.1:0-10293 GCA_001517045.1 Pseudotsuga menziesii | reverse complement strand
TCCTTCTTCTTTATGAGGGTCGCTGAGCCCTCCTGTCTTCCGCCGCTGCCTTCAATGCAATGGTTGAGCTTTCTTCTCTCGGCCGCTCTGGTACCGTTGCCTTCTTGACTTTTCTATCCCAAAAGTCATGTTTTCCAGCTCTGCTTTCCAGCTGGAAACGTGCTACACCGTCGTAGCTCTGCCCTGTCCTTTTTCCGCTAAACTTATCTCTATCCGCCAAAATTAGCAGCTTCTTCTGTAGCTGCGGGGTCCTGCTCCAACAAAGGAATAGGAACTACAGAAAGAAAGAAAGGATTTGGAAGCAGCTAAGGCATGTCACCTTAAGGATATTTATCTCCTTAAACAATAGCATCAAGATAAACAAAGACATTCGGAGAATAAAATCAACAGTCTCAAGCATCAACTTGAGAAATCAGAGGTCCTAGACAAGAAACAGGATAATCACAATACTACCCTAGAGAAACAACCCAAAGAATTACAGATATCTTTAGCTGCCTCATCATTTTCAACATTAACAGCTGGAGAATTTAAATAGTTGACTTGTAAAGTATATTAAAGTATCATCAATCCATGACTAGCCTATATACAGGGTTGTGTGAAATACGAGAACTGTACAAATAATTTGGAGAAAATTCGGATGTCCTACAAGATCATTATACTTGGAAAACAATAGAAATTAAGGCATTCAAAGATGTGAGTGGCTAGCAAACAAATATCAGAGATAGACCAAAGGATATGCCAATCACGGATAAAGTTCAGCTTAACAAAATTGGACTGACAATTGAAACTTGGGGAAGCCTCTGCAATGCAGTAGGAATAATCATCCAATATGGCCAGGAAGCATGTAAGCGTAGGTGTACAGGTTCATAGGTTTTAGTCAATT
The DNA here is from genome assembly GCA_001517045.1 of Pseudotsuga menziesii. Classification (NCBI taxonomy): domain Eukaryota; kingdom Viridiplantae; phylum Streptophyta; class Pinopsida; order Pinales; family Pinaceae; genus Pseudotsuga; species Pseudotsuga menziesii. The sequence goes on along the minus strand of LPNX010783363.1, from coordinate 9,410 downwards.
TCTTAGGGTTTCTATGCTAGAACAATCAAAGAAGCCCCTTTGCCCAATCTAAAATTCGATGAAGTAGACTGATCTTTTGATGCAATCAAGGAGCAAATTGAGGGTGTCATCCATCTTAACCTGCAGGAGATCACGAGGTTGATCGAGACACCTAGTTTTGCAATGGTTAGGATAGAGATTTATGTTGGTAATTGGAAAACAATGAAGAAGAGGGAGATCACGTTTGAGATTTGAGGGCATACATACATCTGGAAAAGGATAAATCTCCAAACATTGATTTCTTGATGGACTTAGATGCCAGGTGTCATTCCGCCCTTGGTTCAAGTTAAACGGTTTGATGTTGTAATCCCACATATTGGAATTTTCTTTTGTTGTAATACTTTGTAATATAATTTAAAGGGAAACATTTCCCAAGTAGGGAAGAGGAATTTTTTGGAGACTTCATGTTGAACTATTTCATGTGTGTGATTTATTATGTTGTTAATGATTAGTAAACGATCTTTGATACTGATTTGTTAATTAGTATTACCTCTTGGATGTATTGAATATTTCTTAACTTCTGGATAAACCTTATACAATATTTGGTTTGAGATTTATTTGAAGTTGGTGTGGAGACTGATGTTATCCTGCATATTTGTATGTTAAGAAATTGAACCCCTTTTACCTTTATCTTTTTTAATTATCCAAACTTGGTAGCATGTCATATATTGACCCGGTAAAGTGGGAAGTTCACCATGCAAGCCCTAAAGAACGGTTTTTCAATGACCAACACTGGAGAAGGACAATGAAATACATATAAGGAAAGCTCTATAGTTTTGGAAACATTGTAATGTTTTGCAATTGAATAAAATAGCACTATTACTTATGTTACGTTCTATGGTTATTTATTAAATTTGTTTCATCAATTTTGAGTTATTCTTCTATATGTGTGGTATATTGATCATACTATTGCTAATTTATTAAATGTGTTGATTTATGTACTGATTTTGGATTACAATTTTGACCTATGAAATGTACATTGGAAAAATGTATTTATTTAATTTGCATACTCTTTTACTGCAAGTGATGAATGGTTATTGATTCCTAATAATAATTTGTCAATTAGTATGACTTCATAGGATAGTTTTGTTTTCATATAATACTTTAGATAAATCATTGCAATTGTTATTTTTGAGTTTTATTTAAATTTCATTTAAGGAAATAAGAGTTGATCTATATTTTGTATACGTTGAGGAATTATTTCCTTGTTATCAATTATATATCATAACTGTCCTACTTAAAAACATTCACAGTCAATGTCTCAGTTTCTTGAGACAGTTTAGTCTAGAACCCAATTATTTCAAAATTTCTTGGAACTTTCTTGAAACAAAAACATATCTCTTACATCAACAAGTGACCAAAGAAAAATAGTACATGTACATAGAAACAATAAGAAGCTTCAACCAAAATTTGGCTTTAAAGACTTTGAAGCAAGTAAGCTTTCCTCTTGATACCTACGTTGGACATATGGATTGTCTTGCATTCAAGAGAATCTGGGAAAAAGAGAAAGGTGGAAAAATGCAAAGGCATGAAAGAGATGTAACTCTTGATATTGCAGTGAACGTAATCTCTTTTCTATCAGTGTTTCCAATATCTATTATTACATTTTGTAGGGTCATACCTTGGGCTTTATGAATTGTTAAACCCCATGTCATACGAAGTGGTAGTTTCCTACGGGATCCTGTTGTTATGGAAGATATTAGAACATAAGTGGGATTAGAAGCATCCCATAAGGGTCCTTTGTAATGGAAGAATTCAACAACAACAAAGGATGTTAAGGTAGGAGGTTGTTCATTGGAGTTGTAAACAATGTCAATGACATTTCCAAGTGAGTCGTTAGCAAGTCCTGCTTGAACCCATAAATTAGCAGTTAACATGACTTGTTGACCAATAGAAAGAAGGAATTTTAATGGAAATTGTTCGTCATCAATGGATTGGTGGGAATTTTTGTTCCTTTGTTCTGCAAAGCAATGTGCAAATGGAATATTGAGATTTTTCAACATGTGTTTGTTATGCAGTGCAACAGACCTATTTGTGGCATACAAGTGGATAGATTGTTGAAATGAATATTTTTCCACATGTGAAAGGCATGAGGTTGTTCTTGTCATTAGGAGTTCCCAGTCTTCAATAGTTGGTGTTGCATTTTGAAGGTTTAGAAAGAGTTGGAGAAAGGCAGTTTGAGAAGGGATATTTCCTTGTTGTCGAAAAATCATTTTGAGCGTGATAAAAGTATAAAATGTATGCCAGAGAGAAGTTCCAACGGATGAGCCTGCATACATGGGGATGTCCTTTACATGCGGCAATTGCCTAAATTCACCAAGAAGTATTATGGAACAACCACCAAATGGGATTGTACAATTCGAGGGGAAATCCAGATGTAGGCATGCATCAATTTTTGTAAGCATTTTTTGGGCCAATAAAGCTCATTTCATCTATGAGAATATAGTGAATATGGTAGAGTTCTTCTTGATGTTTTGAAATGGATTGGACTTCAAAGGGGCGCATTTCACTGATGGCTATTCGAAGAGCAGAATGTATTGTAGATTCTTGTATGTTAAAAGTAGCAACACCAGTTGGAGCAAGGAGAAGAAGTGTGGAGGCATTTTGTTTAGATGCAGTTTGGAGTGTAGATTTCAAGCGAGATATGAGGTAAGATTTCCCAGTTCCCACAGTACCTTGAATCACCATTTTGAGTGGTTGAGCAGGTATAGTGTTTCTAAAATGGGAAATGACAAGATCAAAGGCTATGCATTTTGTGGGAGACAAGGAATCAGGTGAATTGAACAACGACGGTGTGTCTTCATGTAGTTGGGTGGATAAGCGATTGAGGTCAATGAATGATGTTGTTATCTCATTCAAATGGGTGGTTATATTGTTATGTGTCCAATTGTGATTTTTGTCAAAATCACGATGTCCAAGAATTTCAAGGTCATCAAATCTGGATGTTGTTTCCTGGTCGCATTTGAGAGAGAAGTCCCCATTCATTCATGTTACGGGGCAAGGGAAAGGTAATATCATCGTACTTTGAATCATCGAATAGAGGTGTAGAGGTTTCTTCTTGTGCAAGTTCAACATGCCACACAACATATGTTCCTTTAATGTGATGGAAATGAGAAATAATTTCATAATTTTTTATTCCAATATCCCCACGAATGGAACGAAAAGGTTTGTATAGAATAATTTCACTCCAACAAAACGGTTCAAAAGATGAAGAATCAAAGGAAGGAATGGAACTGAATTGTGGATAGACTCTAACAATCTTGTGACACAATTTTTGTTTCCATGTATTTTTTTTTCCTATTAAGCGAGAAAGACCAAGAACGAGCAACTTCAAGTAGGGTTAGATGTTCAAGAGCAAGGGGTCTTTGCATGTATGAAAATATGAAGGGGGGGGGGCGGGGGGTGTTGGAGGGGTGTTATTAGTGTCATTACAAACATGATGGAAGACACTTTGGATCACATTTAGAGAAAAGAAGTGATGGCTACAAAGCACAAGAGGGAGTTTTTTGAGCTTGTGACACATCTCTTGTGCACTAATGTCTCGCTCTGCCACTGTTTGTGTGAGCAATTATTTGATTGGCTGAAGAATGGGGCCATCACTTGGTGCTGCATGTTCAAGGAGAGAGAGAATTGCATGGTATCTTTCTGATTTTGGCTCCACTTTTGATGCATACTTTGAAATGTCACTTGAGAACAATGTGTCTAGAAAGAACAGGTTGGCAATCAACATTACCCCTCCATATTGAAAGCTTGGTAGGGTTGTGAATATTTAGAAGGGAATAATTTATTGTAGGATTATAGGTTTTACGTCCATTTGGATCAATGAATAACGAAGAAGTAGCTTGTAGTTCATATGGAAAACCATAGTGACATTGAACAGATGTTCCTTTTTTGCGAAGGCAAGTTGATTTTGAACATCTATTGTGCCTTTGAACAAAATTTACAAGTTCTTCATAATTATCTGAGTAGTTTGATGCAAATATGGATGGTGATGCAAGACTGCATGGATTAATGGTGTAACCCAGACGTGGGAAAGTGGGAATTACGAGGATTCCAAGCTGTAACAAATGTGTAAAAAAAAACAACTTCAACTGCAAGCACATCTTCCCATTCTAAGGTGTCCATATTTGGTGAATCTGCCAACCAAATAAAACCATGAATGTGTGTTGATCCTCTATACTTCCATTCATAACTACATGGGAGGAAAAGCAATATATTAGAAATAAATTGTATAAAGTGAGAAACATGAAGATAAGAATAAGAAGGAAGAGACGGCAGAATACCTGGACCAAGAATTTGTTATATGAAAACCTTTTTGGAGAACCTCTTGAAGGAATATTTTGAATCTATTGTGCATGTATTGTGATGTAATATGTGGCTTTGATATGATTTTGTGAATCTTCCATTGATACTCTTGAGCTAAACCGGTAGGACATCCAACAAGAATTAGAGCATATAAATCTGGCCATTTTGTGTCGGTTTCCCTAAGGGTGAAGAAGAATGTTGGTGTACCTTGTTGATTGATCATATTTATGAGTTCAACTCTACTTTTGTTCCAATAAGAGCATGTTCCACGTAATTAAGACCCAAACCTTGCGACCCAGTCACCAATTTCGTCATTAGTCATATCTTGCAATTGGTTTACAAGCTCAAGTATTGTGGTAGGTAGTGTATCTTCAAGATTAACTTTGAAAAAAACAAAGGCAGTAGCATTACTCCGATGATGCATAGTTAGATTCTATATGTAATACTAGAAGTGAGGATGTTGGCCAAATCTGTTACCATGATAGTGAACGAGGTGAAGTGCATATTCGTGCATATCAACTTCATGAATGTGTGTTTGTTTAAGCATTGTTTCACCTGTGGGGAACAAGGTTAGAAAATCCATGGAAAGAAGGCCTTATGTGTTGTAGTCATTGATAGGGGAGATGCCTATAGGGGGCCAATCAATGGAAGGTGGTAGTGGGATATTTGGTATGTGCAACAAATGTCTAATTTCTTCAACCTCAGTTCTAGCATTAGTTTGTGTTGAAATAAACGAGTAGGATTCTAATTAATAGGGTTCAAATGAATTTGGTTGTTGAACTATACATGACAAGCTTTGTTGATGGGATAATGTATCATTGATATTAACATGAAAAATCAAAGGTGAAATGTTTGTTGAAATAAGAGGCAACGAAGCTAATGCAATTGGGTTGACTTGCACATCCTTGTAGTATGGGTCGTTTGTCATTTTTTATTGAACGGTAGAAAGAACATGTGTTCCACTAACAAATAGTTCATATGGATTGTTTGTAGAGTTGCATTTGCAAACAATAAGGATGTCAAGTTCTGATATTAAATGGGGTAGGTATGTGGCAATATTGGAAATGTCTGGGGGAAGCAGATTGTATGGCCATAATATTTATATTGACCACCATGAGCATGAGAGACTTGCAAGATTGGGTTAGGACGAATAATGAGCATTTCTTCAACATGTGTAAGTACTGTAAGGACAACTGGTTGGATTCCTGGGTCCATATTGTTTTCCAATGAAAAGCGATGGCATTTTCGCTCTAGAATAAAATGAGAACAAGTGTATGCACCATGGGACTTTTTCGTTACAATACCAGGGTAATATTCTTTGCAAATTGAGCAGATGTGCATATTAGCTAGTTGATCCATTTTTTTACAAAATCTTTGATGTGCATCATTGAGGTGGATGTTCGATGGATTTTGCATAGGGGATGGAAGTGAAGGTCTGTTGGAAGGTTGAGAAAGAGAAATTGAAGAAGACATATCCACAGGTAGATGAGCAACTCTGTAAAGAAGATGTTGTTTCTTATTGTTTTTATCTATGTTTTGTGCATATACAACTCTTCTTCGTGCATTGGCTTGTTCATTGTCATGAGTCGGCATAATTCCTACAAGAAAATCGTAAACTTGTTAAAGACTTAGAAGCTTTGATTGCTAGCAGCGACCCATTTTCTATATGTATTAACTGCAAAGTATATGGGTATAAAGCACAAGATATAAAGCAAATGTTAACTGATTGCATATTGGGAACTAAGAATGAACCTTAAAATAATTATTATGGAGTAAGTATTTTTGTGAAGTCCTAGCTTGATAATTGTAATAAAGCACCTATATAGAAGAACAAAGTGTAGTATGAGAAAGGATATATAAAAAAAAATACATTAAAGGTAATTATTGTTCTGTACAGAAGAATTAAAAGTTGTGGTAAGAAACAAGAGAATGAGGTTGCTTATTTTATAAATAAACACAATAGAAAATTAGTATTGTATTCAAAAGTTACCATATATGTTGCATCAAAAATTTAGGTAAAAAACGTTAAGTGATAGCTTGTACAGTTGAATTATGATACTACAAAATAGAATTGCTATAAGGGAGTTAAAAAAAATACCCTTCTATGTTGAACTAAGAAAGAAGGACTTAAAAATGAGAATCGAAACCATTCATTACAGACAATAATGAATGCTTAAGTATCAGGTTGGAAAAACTATATATTTAAATGTTCATCTAAAATTGTCTATTATGTGTTTTCAACCATGACAATTACAACTTTTAGGCGTGAAATTCCGCAGAAGGTATCTATTCTAACTGAAAGAGTAAGAAGCAATTGTTTGTTGCATATCCACTGGACTCTTTCAACAATTGATTCTTCTTCAATTGAAAGAAGGCATGGGTATTTTATAGAAATGCCCATGAGTTGGTTTGCATCATCATCAAATGCTATGACACCATTAAGCTATCTAGTGACATCTTCCAAGTCAACCTTTAGTATGTATCGGTAGTCACATTCAAGAAAATCCCCATCACATTTACCACAATGCCAAATGTCTCCAACTTTGTGGGAAAACTTTTTCATGCATTGTATACCATCAAAAAAAAGAGGACATGAAAGGAAATGAAAGTCATCCATGTTAACATCTGTGATGGTTGCTACAAGAGAGTACAAAAGAGGCTTTTCACATGGTCGAATAGTTTGTAGCTCATTTTTGGTCATGATTTTACAAGGAGAAGAATGAGAGGCATTGAATTTTCAACTCAAAGATGGTGATGCTAAACGGAATCCATTGTCATGAAACCATTTTTGGAAAACTGAATTTTCTTCAATATTTGGGTTTATAAAAATAGTAGTGTTGAAGATAGTTCCAAAAGTTTTTCCATTAAAATCTGTAACACAGCCACCTTTGATTGCTACAGCTGGAGGAGTAGGTAAACCATGAAGATTGGCAAGATGGGCTCCTTCAATTTGGCAATGCTCACCCCAAAGTGTTATGTCAATACTATAGCCTGACATGTCACAAAGTCCAATGCTGCACCTAACAGTCTCAACACCGTCCCATTTTTGTATTGTGGATGTAGGTGAAACTAAAATGACAAGTCCAACAACGTCAACCATGGAATTGGCAGGTATAGTTTGAATCTACTGAATAGTTTTAAATTTAAATCAATATAAAGGTATTAATGGGTATTCATCTAAGCATGGTTGGATGGTTGAGGAGGAACCTAGGAAAATCTCATTATGGCTTTTCAAATGGTTGAAAATTGGATTTGATGCTTTCGTTGTGCCATTTGATACTATGTACACTATTCCTATTTGTATATTGGTCAGACAAAGATAGTGCCAATTCATTGAATGCAGATATATCTATTTCATCATGTGAAACATTAACAAGGTCAAATCCAAACACTTTTCCAAACCCTCGTTGGTTTCCATATTCATGTATGTTTGTCTTGGCAGTAAATTGACCCTTAATGTTCCCAACTTTTCTAGAAGAGGAGAGTGATGTGAATGGGATAGTCGATGCAGGAAAGACAGCATTTTCATTTATTGAGCTAGGGTTCACTAAAATAGCGGAAATACTCTACGAGGGAGAAGATACAAGTAATTGGTAAGGTGCAGCATCTCCAATATTTGTTGCATCCATTGTGACAACTTCAAGTGCAAGAAATGCAATAATCCTATGATAAGAAGTATGTTAGAGTTCAATGGGAGAGAAAAACATTGAATGCATGAATAGTTTGAAATTGATTAAGTGGGAAAAAAACAATGAGAAAATTAAAAGTACGTTACATTATGTACAATGTTGCATGTACATTGGGGAACTTTGATTATAGTTCCTTCCTTTAGTTGTCCATTTTCTACAAGATTACTATATACCAGTATAAATCCATCTTAACTATGGCTCTAATAAGCACCAAGAGGGATCAAGTTATCTTCAGGCGCAAACCCTTTTTAATTTACAAAAATGTCTAATAAGTATTCCTACTTGGAAGGGACATGACCAACTTGTTTAAGTAATTTCAAAAGAGGGTAAATATCACTAGAAGAATGAGCTTAGTAACATTAATAATCATATAATCAATTAGTTTTCCAAAAATTGCTTTACTTTTTTTCTTTAAAACTAATAATGAATATTAAGAGTAGTTAATGAGTAAAATAATCCATATAAAATTTTAAAATCTAAATTTCCAGAATAAATTGGAATTTGAAAACATTTTACCATCAAATGAAGATTTTAAACATTTATTGAAATGTTTTTGAGAAATGGCTTGTTTTTCTAATATAACTAAAAATGAACATTTACATGTCAGTGTTAAAGGCACATTTACATTTACTGTTAGGAATGAGAAAGGATGTAAGGGTGAAATCATGAAGTTGGGTGTCTATTCCGTGACAAATGCGCTTCCAAAATCATATTCTAGCATCTTTCGGCCGAACTAACAATATTTTTCGGCCGAAATAATTTAACATTTTTCGGCCGAATATTTGTTTTTTCGGCCGAAAGATAAAAGTTGACGCCGTGCCTCGTATTGAACGGATTGCACAGTTTCCCGGGAAAATACCGTCCGGCTAAGACCGTTGGTCTGATAATTTTTCGGCCGAATAATTTTTCGGCCGAACATTTATTCGGCCGAAAGTTTGTTCGGCCGAACAATTATTCGGCCGAAAGAAGTTTTTATATATACAAACAGAAGATCACTGTTGAACGTTTTTTTACGCCCGCGATTACGATGATTTGGTTTGGCAGGGGCATGTTGATGGGCATGTTGATGATGGTTTGGCAGGGGCATGTTGATCATGGTTTTGCAGGGGCATGTTGATCATGGTGGATGAGGATTACGTTTGTGGCGCTCCGTTTGATCGTTTAGGCTCGGGTTGCTGTGGTGGCTGTTCGTTTAGGCTTGGGCGGCTCTGTGGCGGTGTATTTACGGTCCGCTGTGGCGTTTCTGCGCAGTGGTGGCTGTTCGTTTAGGCTCGGGCAGCTCTGTGGCGGTGCTTTTACGGTCCGCTGTGGCGTTTCTGCCCAGTGGTGGCTGTTCGTTTAGGCTCGGGCGGCTCTGTGGCGGTGCTTTTACGGTCC
>LPNX010783360.1:267137-339597 GCA_001517045.1 Pseudotsuga menziesii | reverse complement strand
ATTGTATACTGAACTCGATTTCACATCGGAAATCGATTTCGCTTCTATCTTACATGTAACTCTATCTTTGATCCCATACCTTATGGTTGCATTGCTCTAGGTTATTGTCTCGGGTAGGGCCCGACTCGAGATGATTCTTTTCTAGATTGAACAATCATCACTTTGCTTGCTCGTTTTCACTTCTATAGGGTACCTATCTTTGTTATCGCATCCTGTAGACTGCAGCTATGGGCTCGATACCTCGATAATGCTTGCATATTCTCGTTTTCCTTTGGTGAAAATTTTGGATAATCTTTAGTTCTCTCCTTTTTTCATTGCTAGCTTTAGGACTGCCACATTTCGCCTCTTTCCCCTATCAGTTCTTACGTAGTGTATTTTTCTCCTCGCTTTTTCCATCCTCGCATTTGCTTGGAAGCTCCCTTTTTCTATAAGTCGTTGTCTGTATTCTACACGTGCTTGACCAAACTAACTAAAATTTGTGATGCAGGTAAATGGGTTGGTTTGGCATTGAGATTACGATCCTCCACCTGGATCTATGGGATTTGTATCATGCACATTGTTGGTTTGAAAAGTAAAGGTACTCCTCTTCACATCTCATGTATTTCATTATTTGATCACATCTATAATAGACTTAGGTGTTATTATTTCACTGTAGGAAGAATTAGTATCACGTCTCTTTTTCGAAATGGTTTAGTAACATGTGTAGGCTAATTTGCAGACCTAGGTCCCTTAATAAACCGAAAAACCTTAGCTATGAAATTCCCTTCCATCTATTTTTTCTCCTTAGTTTGTCTCTTCTAAGATTTCTTGATAGTATACTCAATTCGATTTCACGTCGACAATCCCCTTCACTTCAGTCTTATATGTAACTGTTATCTTTGATCTCAAACCTTATGGCTGCCTCCCTCTAGGCCGTTGTCTCGGGTAGGGCCCGACTCGAGATGATTCTTTTCTAGATTGAACAAGTGATCACTACGCTTCATCGTTTTCACTTCTATAGGGTACCTATCTTCGTTATCGCATCCTCTAGACTGCAGCTATGGGATCGATACATCGATAATGCCTGCATATTCTCTTCTCCTTTTTAAAATTTTACGATAATCTTCAATTCCCTCCTTTTGTGTTCTTTAGCTCTAGCACTACCACATTTCGTTTCTTTTCCATGTCAGTTCTCTCATAGTGTCTTCTTCACCTCTTTCTGTTTTGTATCCTCCCACTTGCTTTGTAGCTTGCTTTTTCTGTGAGGATTCGTTCCTATTCCACACTGTATTTTGAAAAACAACTAACATTTTTTATGCAGGTACATGGCTTGGTTTGGCATTGAGATTACAATCCTCCACCTGCATTAACGTGATTTTCATCGTTATCTTGTTCGGTTTCAAAAGTAGAGGTACTCCTTGTCACATCTCATGTATTTTATTCTTTGATCACATTTACAATAGACTTAGTAGTTATTATGGTATTGTATCAGGGATTAGGATCAAGTCTCTTTTTCAAAAAGGTTTAGTAGCATGTGTAGACTTGTCCAATTGGAGTTAGAGTCTATAAGATACTTTTGGAAGTGCTTGACTTTAGCCATCTAGGTTCAACACTTAAAACTACACTTTCCCATGTGAACTCCTTCCATATTCACCTCTTTTAATCTGCAAATCTTAGCGTAGTAACCAAGTGAAAGTCAACTCTATAATTAACGATTGTTAGATCGAATTTTGCTTGTTAATTGGTGGCTATTGTTCTACTATCGGCTAAGGAGTAATTGGATAATCGACGATCCCCTTCTCTTCACTATTACAGGTACCTCTATCTTTGATCTTATCCCTAGTGATTGGCTCGCTCGAGATGACCTCTTTCTAGATCGAACAAGTCATTGCTCGAGTTCTTCCTTTTCACTTCTATAGATACTTATTTTCGTTATCGCATTCCTTAGACTTCGACGATGGGGTCATTCCTTCGACAATGCTTTCCTCTCGTTTCATTCCTTTGCTGGATTTTTTCAATAATCTCCAACTCTCTCCTTTTTCCTTCGCTAGCTCTAGGAGTGCCACATTTTGCCTCTTTCCTCTATAAGTTATTCCATAGTGTCTTTTTCTCCTCCTCGCTTTTTCTATACCCGCATTTGTATGGTAGCTCCCTTTTTCTACTTGTCGTTGTCCCTATTCCACACATGGTTGACCAAACTAATAAACATTTGTGATGCAGGTACATGGGTTAGTTTGGATTTGAGATTACGATCCTCCAAATGCATCAATGGTATTTATATCATTAACAACGTTGGTTTGAAAAATAAAGGTACTCCTCTTCACATCTCATGTATTTCATTATTTGATCACATGTATAATAGACTTAGGTGTTATTATTCAATTGTGACAGGGATTACAATCAGGTCTGTTTTTCAAAAAGGTTTATTAACCTGTGTAGGCTAAATTGGAGACCTAGATCGCTTAGTAAACAAAAAAAATTTAGGTATCAAATTCCCTTCCTTGTATTTTTCTTTCTCACTTTGTCTCTTCTAAGGTTTCTTGATTGCATACTCAACTCGATTTCACGTCAATAATCCCCTTCGCTTCAGTTTATATGTAACTCTATCTTTGATCTCATCCTTAGTGGCCGCCTCGCTCTAGGTTGTCGTTTCGGGTAGGGCCCGACTCGAGACGACATCTTTCTAGATCGAATAGGTCGTCACTCCGCTTCATTGTTTTCACTTCTATAGGGTACCTATCTTCATTATTGCATTTTGTAGACTACAACTATTGGGATCAATACATTGTTAATGCATGCCTATTGTCTTTTTCCTTTGCTAAAATTCTACGTTAATCTTCAAGTCCCTCCTTTTGCGTTCTTTAGCTCTAACACTACCACATTTTGCTTCTTTCCTATGTTAGCTCTTCCAAAGTGTCATCTTCACCTCTTTCATTTTTGTATCCTCACACCTGCTTTGTAGCTCTCATTTTGTGGGAGGATTCGTCCCTACACCACACGGTATGTAGAGAAACAACTAACATTTTTTATGCAGGTAAATGTCCTGGTTTGGCATGTAGATTACGATCCGCCACCTACATCAACGCGATTTTCATCGTTATCTGGTTCGGTTTCAAAAGTAAAGGTACTTTCTCACATCTGATGTATTTCATTGTTTAATCACATTTATAATAGACTTAGTAGTTATTATGGTAGTGTATCAGGGATTAGGAAGTCTCTTTTTCAAGAAGGTTTAGTAACATGCGTAGACTTGTCCAATTGGAGTTAGAATCTATAGGATACTTTTGGAAGTGCTTGACTTAAGCCATCTGGGTTCAACACTTAAAACATACTTTCCCATGTGACCTCCTTCCATTTTCACCTCTTTTTATCTGCAAAGCTTATCTCAATAATCATATGAAAGTGAAGTCTGTAATTAACGATTGTTAGATCGCCTTTTGCTTGTTAATTGGTTGCTAAAGTTATACTATCGGATAAGCAGTAAGTGAATAGTTGACGATCCCTTACTCTTCACTATTACAGGTAACTTTATCTTTGATCTCATACCCAAAGATTGGCTCACTCTAGGTCTTTGGCTTTGCCAGGGCTTGTCTCGAGATGACCTCTTTCTAGATCGAACAACTGATTGCTCGATTTTGTCCTTTTCACTTCTATGAATGCCAATTTTTGTTATCGCATTCCGTAGACTTAAACTATGGGGTTGATTCTTCGACAATGCTTGCTTCTCGTCTCTCGCCTTTGATGGAATTTTTGGATAATCTCCAACTCTCTCCTTTTTACATCGGTAGCTCTAGCGCTGCCAAATTTCGCCTCTTTCCTCTATTCGTTCTTTCGTAGTGTCCATCCCCATATTTGCTTGGTAGGTCCCTTTTTCTACGAGTTGTTGTCCCTATTCTACACGTGCTTGACCAAACTAACTGACATTTGTGATGCAGGTACATGGGTTGGTTTGACATTGAGATTACGATCCTTCACATGCACCAATGGGATTTATGTCATTAGCATTGTTGGTTTGAAAAGTAAAGGTACTCTTCCTCACAACTCACGTATTTCATTATTTGATCACATGTATGATTGACTTAGGTGTTATTATTGCACTGTAACAGGGATTAGTATCATGTCTCTTTTTCAAAAAGGTTTAGTAACATGTGAAGGGTGATTTGCAGACCTAGGTCCCGTAATAAATCGAAAAATCTTAGCTATGAAATTTCCTTCCATCTATTTTTTCTCCTTAGTCTGTCTCATCTAAGGTTTCTTTATTGTATACTGAACTCGATTTCACATCGGAAATCGATTTCGCTTCTATCTTACATGTAACTCTATCTTTGATCCCATACCTTATGGTTGCGTTGCTCTAGGTTGTTGTCTCGGGTAGGGCCCGAATCGAGATGATTCTTTTCTAGATGGAACAATCATCACTTTGCTTCCTCTTTTTCACTTCTATAGGGTACCTATCTTTGTTATCGCATCCTGTAGACTGCAGCTATGGGATCAATACCTCGATAATGCTTGCATATTCTCGTTTTCTTTTGCTGAAAATTTTGGATAATCTTTAATTCTCTCCGATTTTCATTGCTAGCTTTTGGACTGCCACATTTCGCCTCTTTCCCCTATCAGTTCTTACGTAGTGTCTTTTTCTCTTCCTCACTTTTTCCATCCTCGCATTTGCTTGGTAGCTCCCTTTTTCTACAAGTCGTCGTCTGTATTCTACACGTGCTTGACCAAACTAACTAAAATTTGTGATGGAGGTACATGGGTTGGTTTGGCATTGAGATTACGATCCTCCACCTGGATCTATGGGATTTATACCATGCACATTGTTGGTTTGAAAAGTAAAGGTACTCCTCTTCACATCTCATGTATTTCATTATTTGATCACATGTATAATAGACTTAGGTGTTGTTATTTCAGTGTAGGAGGATATAGTATCACGTCTCTTTTTCAAAATGGTTTAGTAACATGTGTAGGCTAATTTGCAGACCTAGGTCCCTTAATAAACCGAAAAACCTTAGCTATGAAATTCCGTTCCATCTATTTTTTCTCCTTAGTTTGTCTCTTCTAAGATTTCTTAATAGTATACTCAATTAGATTTCACGTCGGCAATCCCCTTCACTTCGGTCTTATATGTAACTGTTATCTTTGATCTCAAACCTTATGGCTACCTCCCTCTAGGTCGTTGTCTCGGGTAGGGCCCGACTCGGGATGACTCTTTTCAGATTGAACAAGTCATCACTACGCTTCCTCGTTTTCACTTCTATAAAGTACCTATCTTCGTTATCGCATCCTCTAGACTGCAGCTATGGGATTGATACCTCGATAATGCGTGCATATTCTCTTCTCCTTTTTAGAATTTTACGATAATCTTCAATTCCCTCCTTTTGTGTTGTTTTGTGTTCTTCTCCTCTTTCTTTTTTGTGTCCTCACACTTGCTTTGTAGTTTGCTTTTTTTGTGAGGATTCGTTCCTATTCCACACTGTATTTTGAAAAACAACTAACATTTTTTGTGCAGGTACATGGCTTGGTTTGGCATTGAGATTACAATCCTCCACCTGTATTAACACGATTTTCATCGTTATCTTGTTCGATTTCAAAAGTAAAGGTACTCCTTCTCACATCTCATGTATTTTATTCTTTGATCACATTTACAAGTCTCTTGAATCCTACCAATAGTGGATCAAGAGTGATGTTTGTCGATGAGTTGCTTCTATTTCAATTTTTACTTACCCCCATGCTCTCCCGAGTACGGTTTCTAACCTGAAAGAGATTCTTGGGTAGGTAGATTAGGCTTTATTTCCAGTACAATTATTTAATTCTGTGCATCATAAGCCTCTTGAACATTGTCATAAGACGAAGTCAAGAGCGCTCTTTGTCGGAGAGTTTTTTTTTCTTGTGCTCTTAATAAAAACTCCAACCTCACATGCCCCCCCTTTTTTTTATAAATTTATTTCGTTGCTTTCCACCACCAAGTATTCTTTGCCTTCCCTAAGGAGTTGGATTACTCAGAACGGTGACTGGATTTGTTAATCTTACAAGTGATAACCATAATAAAATATTCACCCCCATAAACCAACGAATCGGCGTTGTTTAGAGAAATACTCAGTTAGTGGGGAAATTCCTACTGGTGGCGCCAGAAGTCACCGTTGTCATAGAGTTCTAGCTTGCTGGTTAAGTTCCTTGGACACCTAGCCTAGAATACCGGACTGTCCGTCAGGTCATCAAGGGGAGCCACTGAAGGTATACTTTTTTCGGTTGGACTCATACCTTGCTTTCTTAGCCTTAATAATCAAGATCACTAAAACTCATAAAATCAACCAAGATAATTTGCACAACATTCTCACCAACATTATTCTGGTACTTGTATCTTCAGCATCCCCAAGCACTTCGTATATTTGACTCCATTTGGCACTAGTATTTTTGAACTTTTATGCATCACCATTAATTTGGGCCATTTGTCCATTGGAATTTGTCTAAGTTATTTATCTGTGGATGCTATCTTATTTCATAAGTCTTCATTGTATTGTTTATCTCTAAATCTTGTGTCGTGTGATCGCAACGTGGATTGCTTTTTATCTTGTGTTTATCTCACTTTTATAAACTGTGATCTCATTATAAAACTCCTAAAAAAACACCCATCCCCATCAACAACACCCAAAAACACTTAAAACACAAGAGCCATAGAAAAATATTTGTTAGGGACAACCCCCCTTGGCTTCGGTAGGAGTTAGCCTAAAGGAAGGAGCTGGGATTTAGGTGACAGTACCTGGCTCATTGCTTGCCCCCAAGGCCACACTTCTCCAACTTGTAGTGAGGAGACAACTTTTGAAATATTTCTGCTGCTGGTGTGCATCTTGGCGGACAACATACTTCATAAAAGGGAATTGTTTGAGGACATTTGATACTTAGAACATAACAGGGCATTCACTCAGTATTAAGTCATCAATATGGTAAAGAAAGCCTTATTACTTTAGGCTTAAAGTCAACATGAAATTAGAATTGCATGCATGCAAAAGTGTCGCGTAAACCCTAAAAATGGCATGCAAATGCTAAAAGTACATGCTAAGTTATTTAAGAAGAGTTATTAGACCAAAGAAGACATCTATGGTTATTATTGTTGATTTCGGGTTTTTGAGCAGCAACAACAAGTGCAACAGCAATAGTTGGGGTTGAAGATGAGGTCTTCAGCTAACAAGGGTTTCAACACTAAAATCCATCTGCCCTAATCTCTTTCAGGATAGGGAATCAAGGTCTATCATCAGCATTCATCCTATTCATCTGTATTCAGTGATCCAACACACACAGAAGGTTTAATTGCAGGTTTACGTTTGCAGCTGGAGAATAGCTAGAAAACCCTAGAAGGATTTGCTGGGACTTGAAAGCTTTGTTTTTCCTCCGCATGTCAGCTTCATCTTTCTTAGCAGGCTCACTCCACTGCATCGGGTGATTATTAGTTCCTTGTTTGCTTATCTGGAGCAGTTATCAATAGATACGTGAGGAAGGGGGACATGAGCACGAGAGAGGCAGATCAATTCGCTAGGGGCCTTAGAGGAGGAAAAAGTTCTGCATGTGGCATCGAATATCTCAGGCAGGTAAAGACCAACATCCTGACAAAGTTTCAGCAGCATCAGGCACCTCCTTCTCCAAAAACATCAATATCTTCCAAAAGAGGGAAGACTCATCGCTGGGCGTCAAACTGAGGAGAGAAACACTATATTCCGACAAACTTTGCATGCATCATAACTCTGGAGTATTATCAGCTTATTTATACGTGGTATGTGTATATCTTTCTCCTGAAAGTCTTTGGCCTATAATCTCTCTAGTTTAGCTATATTTTAGGGCCATTTGGGCATGACACCTTTGCATGCACGTTTTATTCAGTATGTGTGCACAATCTTGAGTGTATGAACAAACAACATAGTAGAAAGAACAATCGAATATCGGTTTGGGATATTACAGTGGTATTAGAGCATGTTCCTTGCCAGCTGTGGGCTTGAACATGAAAAGTAAATGAATCCAGAAGAAGATACTTTTGTAGCTTATAAGAGAAGGAATAGTAGAAACACTGAGGAGCAGGAATTTGCAGATATTCAGTTTGAGGATACCAATTCAGACATGGACCCAACAGGTATACACTTTGATAGAGGAAAAAGAATGGGAGAAGAGGAAGATAGGTTGGAATTTCGTTACTTGGTGAGTGCATTGCATGACCTAGCTAAAGGGCAGAAAGAAGTATTGCATGCCATAAACAGATTGGCTCTTAGGCCAGAACCGAGTCATAGCGGTATACCTCTTTCACCAGTAGATAGAGGACCTACCAGTAGTAGCGGGAAACATGCATACACTAACATGCAAAACACACCTCATATATATAACAAACCTTCCAGCAGACCTACTATGCCTCACTTCCTAGAGAATGCAGTAGTAGGACCAGTCATGCCAGCAGAACCTAGTGAACCATTTGGGGCTTATTTATAGGAGTATAGAGATTTGAGAGATGAGTTCCAGACAACTATGTCGTTTTCAGACTTCTGCAATATGAAAAGTAGGAACCGACCAAGGAATTTTAACAGAGGGTTTACCTAGAATTATGAATAGCAAAAAACCTTGGGCAGATTGACCATCCCTAATTTTGAAGGGACCCGTGGGTGTTCAGCTAGAATATGGGTCCATAAGTTGGATACTTACTTCCAACTCAACCCTATGACGAAGACAAATGCCATTAAATTGGCTTCATTACATCTGGACCAAGAGGCTCATGAGTGGTGGTACCATGTGTTAGTGACGTTGGGTCACAACACCATAAGTTCCTACAGTGACTTCACATAGAGGCTCATGGAGCGGTTTGACAAAAGGGACCCAAAGATACATTTTAGAGAGTTAGCACAACTCAAACACATAGGTAGTGCCGATGCCTTCATCTCAGAGTTTTAGAGAATAGTTGTTATGGTAACTGATGTGTTCGAGAGCATGTTGATTATGTTATTTTCAGAGGCCTTGACAAAACCTTTACGTGGGTGGGTGAAATCCTACAAACCATCCATTCTGCAGGATGCAATCAGCAGAACCAGAGATCTACAAGACTCAGTCTCAAAGAACAAGTTTCCCATTAAAACAAACTTCCCAGTAAGAGACAAACACCAAAAACCTTTTCAACAAGAATGGCCAAAGAAGACTTGTTTGGATGATGACACGAGGAAAGATTTGAGAAGGAAAAAATTGTGTTTTACTTGTTAGGAACCATGGGTTTCAGGCCATAGGTGCGCAGGGAAGGAAAAGGCTCACTAGATAGAAGTCTACTCCGAGAGTGAAGGGGAGGAATTCGAATAGGAAACAATTGAGGAATTGATGGTAGTAGAGAAAGAGTCACTTTAGGGAGAAACATCGAGAGGAGTCATTGCTACATTATCCGAAGTACCTTGGTTTCATACTCTCGGGGTCAGGGGAGTAGTACAGGGCCACAGGGTAGGTGTGTTAATTGATGGGGGGGCAACCCACAACTTCATTGATGCAACATGGGTGGCTAAGTGGGGTATTCAGACGGAGAAATTTGAGGGATTCACCGTAGTGCTAGCAGGTAATAATAACATGGAATGCAACCATTGGATTCCCAAACTGAATGTTACATTAGGGAACTACATTATGACCGACTCATTTTATGTGGTGAATGTAGCTGATACAAACGTAGTATTAGGGGTTCAATGGCTCTACTCAATAGGGAAATGGAAATGGAATTCTAGGGACAGGATGGAAAATGGGTAGTCTTGAGGGGCATGAACACTTACCCCCCCAAACCAGTAGCATCACAAAGAATGGAGGCCGTACTCAAACAGGGAGACATAGAATGGTCAGCCGAATGCCTTGTTACTTTTAGAAAACCTCCCGATAACAACACCCAACATCCAGTGGATATTCAGGCACTATTACAGAAACATGACAGAGTATTTAGAGATCTTCCAACAGGTCGACCACCAAATAGGGGATTTGAGCACATTATTGAGTTAGAGGAGTGGACACAAGCAGTCATTACCACTCCATACAGACATCCCAAAAGGTACAAGGATGGGATCGAGAAAACAATCAAGGAATTGTTGGAACTAGGATATATTTGGCCGAGTTCTAGTCCTTTTGCATCATCAGTGGTTTTGGTTAAAAAGAAAGATGGCACCTTACAGATGTGTATTGATTACAGAGCACTCAACAAGAAAACCATAAAAACCAGGTATCCAATCCCCATGATTGATGAATTAATGGATGTTACAGGGGGGAAAATACTTTTCAAAAATTGATCTTCGATCAGGGTACCATCAGATCCAAGTAAGGGATCAGGATATTTCAAAGACAACCTTCCATTGCCACTATGGTTATTATGAATTCTTAGTCATGCCTTTTGGACTCGCCAACGCCCCAGCAACTTTCCAATCTTACATGAACCACACCTTCAAGGCTCAGTTACGGAAATATTTACTGGTGTTCTTTGATGATATTTTGATTTACAATAAAACTTGGGAGAAGCATTTGAGACACTTGGATGAGGTACTGGGAATTCTAGAAGAACAATCACTTTACGCAAAAATGTCTTAGTGTGAGTTTGGTATGAAGGAGATGTTGTATCTAGGGCATATAATCAACGTAGGGGGAGTACAAGTTCATATGGAAAAGATTAGAGCTATCTTGGATTGGACTACACCAAAGACAATAACAGAACTGAAGGGATTCTTAGGCCTTTTCACATATTACAGGAGATAAGTTAAGGGGTTCTCTCAATTTGCCGCACCACTCATAGATCTTACAAAGAAAGGGGCATTCACCTGGACAGAAGTGGCACAACAAACCTCTGAAAAAATGAAAACAATCATGAGTTCTTGTCCAGTCTTGGCACTACCAGATTTCTCACAACCATTCATAGTTGAGTGTGATGCTTCAGGAGAGGAACTAGGGGCAATATCGATGCAAAACCATCATCTGTTTGCATTTTAAAAGTAGGAAGCTTAAATATTATCATCACCACTACTCTATATATGATAAGGATATGCTAGCAATCCTACATGCCTTAACAAAATTCAGACAATATTTGGTGCCAGCAGGTTTAAAATTAAGACAGATCACAACAACCTGAATTACTTCTTGGAGCAGAAAGAGTTGAACGAGCGTCAACAAAAATGGTTCAGCAAGGTACACGCATATGACTTTGAAATAGAATATGTTAAGGGAAAGAACAATGTTGTAGCTGATGCTTTATCAAGGTGACCTGCCTCATTGTCACTCATGAATATATCTACTAATTGAAGGTTTCTTCTCTTGGTAGAATATTCCAAAAACAAATTTGCTTGTGAATTATTAGATGTACAGATACAGGATGACATGTACAGGGTAGTTGACGACATCATCTATTACAAGAGTAGAATATACCTCACATTCTAGAGTCATCTTTAAAGAGAAAGATTATATAGGCATCGCATGATTCACCATTATCAAGGCATCAAGGGTTCTTGAAAACTTATAGACAGATCAGAGAGAGGTTGTCATGGAAAGGCCTCAAGGAGGATGTAATACAACATGTTCGTGAATGCAGCATTTGCCAACAGAATAAAATTGAACACACTCATCCGGTTGGGTTACTTCAGCCATTATCGATATCGGAGCAGAAATGGGAAATCATCTCGATGGACTTCATTACAGGTTTACCCAAGGTATAAGGACGAGATTTCTTATATGTGGTAGTAGATCGGTTGACCAAATTTGTTCACTTCTTTGCTATTTCTTCCAACTATTCAGCATCACAGGTAGCCGACTTGTTTTTCAGAGAGGTTTTCAGACTACATGGGATACCCAAAACCATTGTCAGTGATCGTGACAGTAAATTCACCAATGCTTTCTGGAAGGAGTTGTTCAGATTAGTGGGGACAGAATTTGCTACTAGCACAAGTTATCATCCTCAGAGCGACAGGAAGACTGAGATTGTCAACAAATGGATTGAGGGGTATCTGAGAAATTATGTAGTAGGACAATAGAGGACATGGATTAAATGGCTACACCTAGGGGAGTATTGCTATAATACTACCCACCGTATGTCTTTTAAGATGACACCTTTTAAGGCTCTATATGGCTATGAGGCACTGAACTTTGCAGATTTAGATTTTGGAGATAGTAGAGCACCAAAGGAAAAATATTGGGTACAGGACTGTCAAGATATTCTTAAGGTCCTAAAAGAGAATCCATAGGCAGCTCAGAATCAACAAGATCTATATGCAGACCGACACAGGGTTGAGCAGAGTTTTGAGGTAGGAGATCTGGTATATTTACGACTACAACCTTACAGGCAATCTGCACTCAAGAAAAAAGGGGTGAGAAAGCTAAAACCTCACTTCTATGGTCCTTATAAAATAGTTAGGAAGGTTGGAGAGGTGTCTTATGAACTAGAAATTCCAAAGGAAAGCAAAATTCACAATGTATTTCATGTATCCCACCTTAAGAAAACAGTAGGGAAACACATTGCTCCATCCACTGAGTTGCCTCCCTTAGATGATGAAGGACTTTTGGCACTGATTCCAGAAAGAATCCTACAGGTTCGAGAAAGGAAACTCTGGAACATGGTGATTCGAGAATACTTGGTAAAATGGAAAGAATTACCTATACAGGATGCCACATGGGAGGGAGAACAGGTATTGCAACATCCTAGTTTGTAGTTGCTTGAGGACAGGCAATTTCGTGTGGGGAGGGTTGTGATGTCTTCGTCTAATTAAGCACCAAAACACCCGCTAACCTACTTAATTCCCATAGGTTCAAGAGGGTACGACATAAAAGGGAATTGACCGAGGACATTGATACTTAGAACAGAATAGGGCATTCATTCAGTATTACGTCATCGGTATGGTAAAGAAAGCCTTATTTCTTTAGGCTTAAATTCAACATGAAATTATAATTGCATGCATGCAAAAGTGACGCGTAAACCCTAAAAATGGCATGCAAACCCTAAAAGTATATGCTAAGCTATTTAAGAAGGGTTATCGAACCAAAGAAGACATCTATGGTTATTATTGTTGATTTAGGGTTTTTGAGCAGCAACAATAGTTGGGGTTGAAGACGAGGTCTTCAGCTAACAAGGGTTTCGACAGTGAAATCTATATGCCCTAATCTCTTTCAGGATAGGCCATCCAGGCCTATCATCAACATTCAACGTATTAATCTGTATTCAGTGATCCAACACACAGAGAAGGTTCACATCTTTCTTAGCAGGCTCACTCCATCGCATCAGGTGATTATCAGTTCCCTATTTGCTTATTCAGAGTAGTTATCAGTAGATATGTGAGGAAGGGGGACGTGAGCACCAGAGAGGCAGATCAATTCACTAGGTACCTTAGCAGAGGCAAAAGTTCTGCATGTGGCATCCAATATCTCAGGCAGGTAAAGACCAACGTCCCGACAAAGTTTTAGCAACATCGGTCACCTCCTCCTCCAAAAACGACAATATCTTCCAAAAGAGGGCACACTTGTAGCTGGGCGTCAAACTGAGGAGAGAAGCACTATATTCCGGCACACTTTGCATGCATCATATCTCTGGAGTACTATCAGCTTATTTATCAGTGGTATGTGTATATCTTTCTCCTGAAAGTCTTTTCCCTATAATCTCTCCAGTTTAGCTATATTTTAGGGTAATTTGGGAATGACACCTTTGCATGCACGTTTTATTCAGTATTTTTGCACAACCTTGAGTGTATGAACAAACAACATAGTAGCAAGAACAATCGAATATCAGTTTGGGATATTACACATATTCACCTCTTTTCATTTGCAAACCTTAGCATAATAACCATATGAAAGTGAACTCTATAATTAACGATTGTTAGATTGACTTTTTCTTCTTAATTGGTTGCTAAAGTTCTACTATTGGATAAGGAGTAATTGAATAATCAACGATCCCCTTCTCTTCACTATTACAAGTAACTCTATCTTTGATCTTATCCCTAGTGATTGGCTCACTCTAGGTTGTTGGCTAGGGTAGGGCCCGACTCGAGATGACCTCTTTCTAGATTGAAAAAGTCATTGTTTGAGTTCATCCTTTTCACTTCTATAGATAGCTATTTTCGTTATCGCATTCTGTAGACTTCAGCTATGGGGTCGATCCTTCGACAATGCTTGCCTCTCGTCTCTTGTCTTTGTTGAAATTTTTGGATAATCTCCAACTCTCTCCTTTTTCCTTCGCTAGTTTTAGGACTGCCACTTTTCGCCTCTTTCCCCTATCAGTTCTTCCGTAGTGTTTTTTTCTCCTCCTTATTTTTCCATCCCCGCATTTGCCTGGTAGCTCCTTTTTTCTACAAGTCTTTGTCTCTATTCCACAAGCGCTTGACCAAACTAACTAAAATTTGTGATGCAGGTACATGGGTTGGTTTGGCTTTGAGATTACGATCCTCCACATGCATCAATGGGATTTATACCATTTACATTATTGGTTTGAAAATTAAAGGTACTCCTCTTCACATCTCATGCATTTGATTATTTTATCACATGTGTAATAGACTTAGGTGTTATTATTTCACTGTAGGAAGGATTAGTATCATGTCTCTTTTTGAAAAAGGTTTATAACATGTGTAGGCTAATTTGCAGACCTAGGTCCCTTAATAAACCGAAAAACCTGTTATCACATATACATTTGTAGTTGGGCTACCATGATTCAACATACAGACTTATCTCTTGTTCTATTCTAAGCTACTTTCACATGGGGTATTAGCATGGATTATTACAGCTTCATCCATTTCAGAGCCGTGTTGATCAGATTTTCCTTGCCAGGACTGAGATTTAGGAGTTCATTGAGACGCTTTCGATGATGACCTAGTTCATTTCAACAGGGCAACAGTTCATAGTTGGTACACACAGTTCAGAGGGGCCCTATCAGTTGGAGACAGTTATATAATGTGAGATCAGGTATATGCTTCTTTGGTTTAGTTTTGCTCTATGATGTATGTCAAACACCTATGCTTGTCATGTTAGGATGATTATGGTGACCTATGCTTATATTGTACTAATGCTTGAACTTGTGCGATGACTAATCAAAGAACTTGCTGTGAAAATTATTGTTCATGCCATGTTTGGACAAACAGTAAACCTTAGTGCTAGGTTGTCTCATATGCTACTTGTCCCCATCCATCCGTTTCATCAATTTATGATTTTTATACCATGACTTATACTATTTGAGACTTGTTACATTGAAGAACTTTTCCCCATCTTGACCCCTGTACATGATAGACTCCATGTTGTTATGTGTCTTTAGCTATGAAGTATGTGGCTTTACCAATGTGGTTGGGCTCATTGGGCAGTTCTCCTTTAGTCCTCTAAATAAGTGCTCCACTAAACAATGTTGCTAAACACTAAAGCATCAGAGCACATTAAAGCTATATCTAAAGGATGCAAAAGTATAAATGTTTTAAAAGTAGTTAGTTGCCAAGGGGTTGAGCACTCATTCTTTGTATAATGTAAGGCTCATCTGCCCTCCACAGGGGCAACAGGGAGAGGCAAACCTGTCGGGGTTATAGACTGCTCACTGGTAGCGGGTCTAGACTTTAGTCATTTACTAGAGCCTAGAAGTCTTCCACGGCACCTGCTCTTGTAGGCTGGCTACTATCTTATGTGAAATAAGAAATATGTTGATAAAAGGTTAATAGTCAAAAGATGATCACTCACTCTTTGTATAGTGTTTGGCTCATTTTCCCCTACAGGGAAACAAGGTGAGACTAGCCTGCAAAGGTTGTGTCTTTGTCAGTAATGGATCCCAGAAGGATTCTAGGGCACCTGCCTTTGAAGGTTGACCTATGATGCAAATAAGTGCAACGGAACACTTGCTAGAGTCTGAAGGAAACAAGCCCAAGTACTTTATCCATTTGTGAGACACCTTCATCCCCTATTGCTATTTGTCATGTATATGTCACTTTGGTTGAGTGTATTGGTTGTCATTCAGAGAGATCAGAAAGTCAAAGTTAGTCAAAAGTCATCACCCTTTACCTTAGCCTTTGTTTCCCATCCTCAACCAGCAGTAGCACATTGTTTATCCTTTGTAAGTATGGCATGAACAAGCAGACTTCCAAAAGGTTGCAAGATCTTTCAGAAACATAGGTATATCTTATTATTATTGTTATTATTGTCACCATGATTATGAATGACTTGAATTAACCTTGGTTTTGATATACACCATTGGAGCATTTCTTACCCTTGATGCTTACATGATCATATGGATACAGTATCTCACTTTCAGTTTGGGTACTTTGACTTGGTCAACCCAGTTTGACCAAGTCAAGCACAGTTCCCGAAGCAGTGACTTAGAAAGCAACATGGTCTATATTTGTTCTAGACATGCCTAGGACCAATTCTACGGTTTTAGTTTTGAGAGTTTGGCCCTAGTTCTCCTTATAAGTGATTATTATTGTTATCCACCAATTTTGCACTTAGTGGATTTTTGGTGAGCCGCCAGAGTATTCAACAAGTACACTTGTTCTAGATCAGAGTTTAGAAGTCTGCCTGCCTTTTTCTGGGAGTCAGTTCGATTTTTTTTGTAACACATGTTCATAACCCCTTGGGGAATTTGTAAAAATGTCCTAGCATTTAATTTTTATAAAAGGCTCGGCTTCCCAGACTTGAGCATCAATTCGACTAGCATAGAGTGTTTTTTCCCTCGTTTATTATTGGCTGTTGAACAAACGACTAATAATTTCTGAGTTTTTCCCTCATACCTCTAAAGCTGGGGTAGTCATCTTGGTGTTTCAGCCTTAGGAGGTTATTAGAGCCTTCGTGTCAGCGCTTTTTAACATGCTAGGCATTTGAATTGAGACGTATGGACCAGTGTTATCGGAACCTGACCAGAACCTGCAAAACCGACCGGTCTGACTGGTTTACAAGGTTGGCCGGTCCGGTCAATAAAAAAAAATCATCAAACCGAATTTTTTTCCAAACCGGGTATGGAACCGACCGAAACCGGTGAAAACCGGCCGAACTTGTCAAAATCGGCCGAACCGGCCGGTCTGAACAGGGGACTCACGAAACTCAATTTAAAAAAAAATAGAAAATAAAACTTTGCTGATGTACTTTCGAGCCTCTTTGTTAATGTACTTTGGTTCAGATCCTCAAGGATGTATTGCACTAGGTGCTATTTTGGATATTTGCACCCATATTTGCTATATATATGAGAAACTTTGCATATTTCTGTATTAATGGTTTGGATTCATATGTATGCACATGAATATATATGTATTTTTACAAAATATGAATATTTTATGTATTTTTTAGTCAGCCGGTTTTTTGCCGGTTCCGGTGCGGTTCACATTTTGGGCTTCGCCGGTTCGATGACCGGTCCGGTTCCGATAACATTGGTATGGACATGTACTAGGCCCGCCTAGAGTTTCGTCTGATTCCAAGAAAAAATAAATTTTTCCGTTTTTAAGCCATTTTTTAATGGTTTAAATGGAAAAATTCAAAATGTAAAAAAGTGTGATTCGGAGTCCGTTTTTGGTATGGCTGGGCTCATTTTCAAGCCCAGAGTAGCATCTCCAGGGGACCACTTTCACTATGTTTCAGGTAGCTAAAATACCATTAGTTAGTGTCCAAAGCTCTTATTTTCAGGAGAATCAAGAAAGCCCAAAGGCTAGAAGCAAACAAAGAGCAAAAAGACAAAAAATACTTTCCTCTTCTTTCATTCCCTTTCTCACCTTGTGCTTTCAGAAAAAGGCAAAAAACACCAAAAGCATTGTAAATTTTTTTTAATAAAGAGCAAGTGCGATAAAGGCTCTCACACCCCACTTCCCCTATTTGGGGGAAGCCTGTATTGTCCTTTGGTCCGTTTCCTTTGCTTTATACCTGCATAGTAATTTCTTAGAGTAGAATAGGAAAAATTAGTCTTATTGCTTTGCTAGTATAGTTTTGCTTTATCATTTTTTCAAAGCTTTCTTATATAAATTGTTAAAAAAGAAAAGAATCCAAGGTCTCTTGAATCTCACTAAAAAGTGGATCAAGAGCATTCTCTATCGAAGAGGTTTTACTGGTTTGTCTTAGATTAGTTTTCTTTCTTTTTGTTAAATTGTTAAAAGAAAAAGAACTCAAAATCTCTTGAATATCACCGAAAGGTGGATCAAGAGTGCTCTTTGTTGGAGAGTTTATTGTTTAGTTTCAGTTCTTTTACTTTATCAACTTTTGCTTCATTTTCATAAATCTCTTGAATCTCACCATAAGGCGGATAAAGAGTGCTCTCTATCGGATGGTTGTTATAATGGCTCTCGTTCACCATTAATAAAATCGGAACAAACATTTACTACACTGTGTATGCTCTACCTTGTTGGGATACCCAGAAGCAGTTGTAGTCTCTTTAAATTTTCACATTCTAATCCAATTCACATTAATAAAACTCACAAACCTTGAATATTACGGGAATCTGGCGTAAATGAATAATCGAAAGTGGGCAAATTCTGCCTGGGGACACGGGAACCACTGTATCGAGACCTTGAAAGCACAGTTAGGCTACACCCTTGTTGGTGTAGTGTTGAACACTGCTTTTAGACACTCCAGACAGCCGACATGTCCTTGTACGGAACCACTTAGATTGTTATCCAAACATATCTCCAGTACTGAAAGGTATATCGTGAAGATCCCCTTCCCGTTTAATAATTAACTTCACCTTGAAAATTTACCAAGAACACTTGCAAAATGATCTCAATCACTCCTTTGGCACTGGTCCTATTTATTTTCTTATTATCTATCTGAAGCATTGTTTTTATCTGTTTTTCATATCATGGATGCTTTGCTTTAATTTTGCAGTTGTCAAATGGTTGTGTATCTTGAATTAGACTTGCAAGTACTCATTTGGTTCTTTTATTGTAAGTCTTTACAAAAAAAACTCGTAAAAAACACCCATCTGCATCATACACCTAAATATCTTTAAAACACCTCAGCCTTAGAAACTCTTTGTAGGGACTACCCCCCTTGGCTTCGTTAGGAGTTTTCCTAAATGGAGGAGTCGGGATCAGGTGACAACTAGCTCTTTGCTTGTGTTGATGTATTTGTAACTTTGGAATGTATTCACTTGTATATTTCTTATTGTATTTCATTGTACCTCGGCGGAGATGTTTGGTCCTCCGATCGAGAGGGTCATTAATATAATTAAGTCATGTAAAGTCATTGAGGTTAACCCTCCATTGTAAGTCGGGGCATTAGACCCCACAATTGAGTTATATTACGGATATTAGACTCTCATAGAGAAGTCGGCCCTGTAGGGTAAATGTCAAGTGTAAATTAAGTATAAATAGAGAGTGAGACTCTCTATTTGACACATACACTCAACAATAGCACATGAGTGCGAGAGGATTAGCTCGCACAGGTGAGAGAGAGAACAACTGTCGGAGATCATCTTTGTACTTTTGGGTTTTTACTTTTTCTATTGGTGCCCATTCTATCTTTGAGGAAGTTGCGGGGTTTTCTCCTTTGTGGTTTCTCCAAGGAAAACTCTTTGTCTCTTGTCTCTTGTGATTATTTCTGTGTGTGTTATTCTCTCAAACAAGATCCTAGATCCTATTGATTAAACGATAAAAATCTAACATGGTAGCAGAGTTAACTTGAGAAGAAGGCACTGTGCTGCTGCAAAAGCTAGGGCTTATTAATTTATGGGTTTCTCTCCACAGTTCATCAGCAAAAAGAGGGTAGTCTAACTCTCATTTGAAGGGCACATCTTCCTATTGAAGCAGAATTTGATTACTGGCATTTTTTAGTTTTTGACCTATCACTACTGCGGCAAATTATGGATTTTTACAGAAGTGCAATTTTTGAGTGAGCCCAGCATATGATTGTTCTCCTCAAAATCGAAATTTAGAGACCAAGATCAAAATTTTTGGTTGGGTAAAACTACGGGAAAGTCAAACCCTAATTTGACCCCGGACCAGAAAATCAGTGCTACAAAAGATCAGCTCCAGATCCAATTCAGGCATCTCAAATTGGTAAGATCTAAATATTTTGTATTTCCATTTGAAGTTCTCATTAGAGATGTCTCATCACACCAAACTTGATGAAAAGCTTGAAGGAGCCGACAACTTCCGAGCATGGAAGTATATGATTTCACTTGTTCTTGAAGAAAATGAATTGGACACCTACATAAGTGGAGAGGTTCCAGTTCCAAAGGGAGATGAGGCTAAATCCTTACACAAGAAGAACTTGGTCAAGGCCAAGAGGATTATTGCTGATTCTATCAAGGATCATCTTATACCACATGTGTCTTCCTTAAAGACACCTAAAGAGATGTTTGGTTCCTTGACCAAGCTATTTGAAGGGAAGAATATAAATCGAAAGATAACTTTACGAAATCAGTTGAAGAATATAAAGAGCCAGAATGCAGAGACCATACAATCATACTTTATAAGGGTTGCTCAAATCAAAGAATATCTTGAAGTTGTGGAAGAAGAAGTAGAGAATGGAGAAATTGTGATGACCACCTTGAATGGTCTCCCTAGGTCATGGGACTCCTTCATTGAAGGGATTTGGGCTAGAAGAAAGTTAATCACTTTTAGTAGGCTGTGGGAGGAATGCTCACAAGAGGAAGCTCGAATAGTACCTCGAGAAGAAAAGATGTGAAATGAAGATCAAGCTCTCACAACACACCAAGAAAATCAAAAGGGAGCACTATCATCTCAAAAAAAGTAAGCATCCACACTAGAATCAGAAAGATAACCCTAGAAGATCTAGCAGAGATCTATTTAATGTCAGATGCTATACATGTGATGAGAAAGGACACTTCGCTAGAGATTGTCCTAGAAATAGAGGTGGCTCCCACAAGAAGAAGAACAACAAAGAAGACATCATGCTGCAGAGGATGATGAACCTCCCAGGAAGAGAGTCAAAGAAGAAAGAGAAGATTCTTCAAGCGAAGAAGAGTATGTTTTGATTTCTGCCCTCATGGGATCTGTTACACATGGAAGCAATGATTTTATAGATAGTGGGGCTTCCAAGCATATGACGGAATTTAAAGAATCATTTGTGAATCTATCCGAACATGAGTCACCCCACAAAATGAAACTTGGGGATGACTACCAATACCCTATAAAAGGAAGTGGTGAAGCTTCCTATAAGCTAGACTCTGGAAAGTCTATGAAGATGAAGGATGTCTTGTTTGTACCAGGACTAAAGAAGAATCTTCTCTCCATATCTGCATTTGATGCGAAAGGTATGATGGTTACATTTGTAGATGGCCAAGTCCTTATGTGGCCAAAGGGAAAGACTATAGATGATGCAGTAGTGATTGGAGAGCAAGGGGGAGGTTTATACAAATAAAAGGGCCAACCAGAACAAGCTTTGGTCCATGACTCAGTAGAGCCAAGTGAACTTTGGAATAGAAGGCTTGCACATGTGCACTATAGGGCACTACCACTTGCAAGCAAAGTTGTTGAAGGTTTTCCAGAAATACAGGAAAAGCATGAAGGTGTTTGCAAAGGATGTGCGAAGGGAAAGAACACAAAGAAGAAATTTCCAAGTAGCGAGAGCAAGGCAAAAAGAATCTTGGAAATTATCCACTCCGATGTATGCGGTCCAATGTCATCTAGTTCATTAAGTGGGTATGTATATTATGTTTCTTTCATTGATGATTTTTCTAGGAAGACATGGATATATTTCTTGAAAAGCAAGGATGAAGTATTCAGTAAGTTCAAGGAATTCAAAACCTTGATCGAGAACCACACAGAGAAGAAAATCAAGACCTTTCGATCAGACAATGGCAGAGAATTCACATCAGATGAATTCAAAGAATTATGCAGAGAGTCAGGGATTAAGAGGGAGTTGACCACTGCATATAATCCAAAATAGAATGGAGTGGCAAAAAGGAAGAATAGAACAATTATGGAAGCAACAAAGGCAATGCTTCATGATTAGGATCTTCCCATGCATCTAAGGGCAGACGCTGCTAGGGCAGCTGTGTATGTACAGAATCGTACTCTGCATAGAGTCCTTGAGAACAAGACACCAGAAGAAATCTTCTTTGGTAAGAAACCAGAAATCAACCATCTTAGAATATTTGGCGAAAAATCAGATCTAGGTCAAACAGCAGGAGTTTGACCAACGTTGCAGCAGATTTAGTGAAGGGGAGGCCCGATCTATGAAACCCAGAAATGGTTTGACCAAAGATCGAACTATTCCCAGATTTAGTGCTTTTTAGTATTTAGGAGTTTTTAGAAAATTTGAAGTAAAGCAAGGTACAATGGAATAAGATCTGAAGAGAAGAGACTCACTTGTTAGATCTTACCTGGAAATGCTTGTAGAAGTCTTTAACAGTGATGATCCTTGCTATCCCGATCAATTTTGGAAGATCCAAGTGATTTCTATGACGGATGTAAGCCACATGCCACCAATGCACCCCCTATCCTGCATGAGCAAACGCCAACAATATCAGATTTGCCAATACAAGATAAAGAAACCAAATGCTACAAGAAAGTAAAACGGAGTAATCATAGATCACAATGAAACTAATGAAAACCCCCTGATCCAAGACAAAGAAAACTAAGCGAGTTGAGGTCCCCCTGCAAAAATGCTCTAGCCAAAATGCCCTCCTGTAAGCAAAACAATGATAGCAAAAAAAAATATAGATCTCACAAGAATTTCCACAATGCTAGGAAGCAGAAGACTATTCAATCACCATTTGAGAACATCAGATGCAAAGCAGATCCAGAAAATTTCCACAAAAAAATCTTTTTATTATTCAGATCCAAGAGCCAAAGACCCCCTACAAATGAGAAGCCCTCTCCTTTAAATAAAAATGAGAGAACCACAATCATAACCGAATCCTAACCACTTTCAAAACGAGCGGCTAATATTAAAAGATAAAATGTTCTAATCAATGGTTGAGATGAGTTCAACATACAATACATGGATCAATATAACCATAAAGTACCAAAGTGGACTAAATCACCCATAAAAAGGGTACCCCATTCAACAAGAAATAAATAAAACACATGGTGGTTCCATGGAGTGTTGACTAACTGCCTCTGGGTGTCCCCATGGCACAATAAAATAATATAATATTTTAATTCTTTGACTTTGTGCCTCCTTGAGGAAATCGTGAGCTTCCCAAAAGCTCCAGAAAATAATATAAAAATGCCCAAAAATAGGTGTGGGCCCAATCAGGTGCTGCAACTGCTGGAGAAGGTGTGGAGGACATCACTCTCATCATTATGACTCATCCCATGTCATTTCCTTGCCTCAGTAGCCCAAATCGATTTCTTCAATACCCATTTAATCATTTTTTAATCTGCCTCGGGAAACATGAACCTGCCAAAACAGCCTCCTCGGTTGCTTGCGTTGTCAAACTGAGCCCACTAGGCTCTCTGAGATGGGGGTACTATGGTACAAACAAGTGGCTGCACCCTCTATGCCCATACAATGCCCTAGGAGATCCAACTAAAACATCTCCCTGCTCAGACATATCAACCTGTGAAGAAAAACTACATCAGAAAGGAAGAATGAGCCTAATCATATTTGCAAGTGCCCGGAACTAAAAATGAACTGTCTTATTAGACTCAGAGAGTCCAAATCCATCTAAGGAGTATACTCATTCCCCTCACAGGTCTCTATCTGATCATCAACCATATCCAATAAACAATATAACCATCTGTAAATGATCAGACACCAATAATAACTCAGACTATCATCCATCTGCTGCAAGTGTTAAAAGGCTAAGACATGCTTTACAACTCATTCAAGCAACAATCACAACAAGTAGCAGTCATTTCACTGGCGGTACATCAACAAATACATATATAAGGCTTTATTTATTATTACTCAGACTAGACTTTTAGGACTATATTCACTTCATAGTTGTAGCCAATTTGCTAGTGAAGGATGAAGGATGAAATTGACAAGGCTAAGGAAAAGGATGACTTCCTACTTAACATTATGACACTTTGGATAATGGAAAGGGAATACTCACTATAACCAATGTCGGACAAACAACAACACAAGGAATGGCAGTGCCTCACAAATGGGTGAGTTGTTTAGAGAGTGCTTATTCAACTTAGGCATCATGACTACATCAAGATTGATCCAAGTTCATTAGGACCATCAATATTATTCCATGGCCTTTTGGGCCTACATGATCCTTTGGGACTTCACCAGTGCTTAAAAGCACAGCTAATCGCAACTTTCATCCGAGACATTTTTTTTTGTAAGGTCAGCAATATTTAGATATAGCATATTTTTAACCATTGCTTTTTTGGACCTTTTCTTATACCCTTTAAGGGGTGTTTTAGCATTTCATTGCTCTTTCCCTTTTTCACATATGTTAAGAAACACAGTTTTATCATTTTCATTTTCCATGGGCCCATATATAATATTTTCAATCCAGGTAGTACATGAGCTTTCAGTTTTAGCCAACATCTCAAGTGACTAGGGGGACTTCTGCATAGTGCCAAACATCGGGACAGCCGACCAAAATGATTTAGGCATACAATCCAACTCACCAAAGGCAAGTTCTGTCAGCAACTCAGAGCCGAGACACAATATAAACAGGGAGGCTTGTCCAACAAAGTTTCTAGCGGGGGAAAAGGTCCTCCATGCCGTAAGTCAAGAAGTCATTCGGGTTGAAAACTAAACTGGAAGGTAATGGATGGGTGGAGACAATGAATGATGAAGCCAACACTAGCAAGCCAAAATAATGGTGGGAATGACTACCTCTATTTTCCCTGAGGAGGGTAAAACCAATGAGTATAGATCAGGAACTTCAAAGTCAGAGTAGGGACATCAATACATAAATACAAATACATTCAAGTCCGTATAATTATGACCGCCAGATCCTGACACTACATGTTAATACATGTCACAAAGATGAATATAAGAGCAATGATAACCATAACACAACATAATCATAATCATGCATATAATCCATCTAAAACATCATTAGTCCAATGAGAAAGTACTGATATAAAACTGGGCATCCATAACTGCTCTGTAATGACTAAATGGCTACATCGGTCCTCAAATCTGAGTGTCCTGAGACTCAGTCCTGACATGTGAGAGTACAATAGTCCACAAATATAATAATGATCCGGCAAAACTGCTCATCTCAGCATCTCATATGTAAGAGATCTGGCTGAAAAAAGTACTGTGTCTGAAAAATAGAATATGGTAGCCTAGCTACTATATATGTGATAACAATATCCAACTAGAAGATATCAACTCAAACATGGAACCAACAGGTATACACTCTGACAGGGGAAAAGGAACGGGGGAAGATGAAGATAGGATGGAGTTTCGCAACTTAGTATTTGCATTGCAAGACTTAGCCAAAGGGAAAAAAGATGTACTCAATGCATTTAACAGATTATCAGCGAAACCAGAACTAGGTAACAACAGTACCCCTCCCTCACCGGTAGACAGAGGGTCTACAAGTAGCAGTGGGAAGGTTGCGTATAGCAATATAGATAATACACCGCACATATATAGCAAACCTTCCAACAGGCATGCTACGCCTCACTTCTTGGCAGATGCGGTAGGAGGTCCAGTCATGCAGGTAGAGCCTAGCGAACCCTTTGGGGTTTACTTGCAGGAATACAGGGACTTAGGGGATGAGTTTCATGCAGCCATGTCTTTTTCGGATTTTTGCAACATGAAGAGTAGGAACATGCCCCGAAATTTCAATAAGGGATTCAATCAAAACTATGAGCTACAGAAAACCTTAGGTAGGTTGACCATCCCAAACTTTGATGGGACTCGCGGAGGTTCAGCGAGGATATGGATTCAAAAGTTGGATACCTATTTCCAACTCAATCCCATGACAGAGACAGATGCCATTAAATTGGCTACACTCCACCTGGACGGAGAGGCTCATGAGTGGTAGTACCACAGATTAGTGACATTGGGTAACAACACCATACACTCCTACGGTGAGTTCACTCAGAAGCTCATGGAGAGGTTCGACAGGAAGGATCAAGAGATACATTTCAGGGAGTTGGCTCAACTCAAACAGACAGGTAGCGCAGAGGCCGCCATCTCAGAATTCTAGAGGATAGCAGTCATGGTAACCGATGTGTCAGAGAGCAGGTTGACGATGTTATTCACTGAGGCCCTAACAAAGCCACTACGGGGATCGGTAAAAGCCTACAAAGCCCCCACTCTGCAGAATGCCATTAGCAGAGCTAGAGATCTCCAGGATTCTATTCCGAAGAACAAGTTCCCTCTCAAAACCAACTTTCATATTAGGGACAAGGACAAGAAACCTTTCCAGCAGGATGTTCCCAAGAAAACATGGTTAGACAAGGACACTAGGAAAGATTTGAGGCGAAAGAAATTATGTTTCACTTGTCAGGAACCATGGGTGCCAGGACACAGGTGTGCAGGGAAGGCAAAGGCTCACTACATCGAAGTGTATTTGGACATTGACGGGGAGTACTATGAGCAGGAAGCCATAGATGAACTACGGGCAGCAGAGGAAGAATCACTCCAGGGTGATACACCAGAGGGAGTCATTGCTACATTATCTGGAGTACCAAGATTCCATACTCTCAAGGTCAGAGGAGTAGTACAAGGCAACAGAGTGGAAGT
This sequence comes from Pseudotsuga menziesii, assembly GCA_001517045.1. Classification (NCBI taxonomy): domain Eukaryota; kingdom Viridiplantae; phylum Streptophyta; class Pinopsida; order Pinales; family Pinaceae; genus Pseudotsuga; species Pseudotsuga menziesii. Next base: position 313,074 of record LPNX010783360.1, on the reverse strand, counting down.
ATTGATTGATGGGGGAGCAACCCACAATTTCATTGACTTCGCTTGGGTAGCCAAGAGGGGTATTCAGACTGAGAAGTTCGAGGGATTTACTGTAGCAGTAGCCGGGAACTCCAGCCTGGAGTGCAACTATTGGATTCCAAACTTGAATGTCACATTAGGCAACTATTAGATGACAGATTCATTTTATGTAGTAGATGTAGCAGATACTCATGTAGTATTAGGTGTTCAGTGGCTCTATTCAATAGGGAAATATACTATAGACTACTGGGCAATGGAAATGGAATTCCAGGGGCTAGACGGCAAACGGGTAGTTTTGAGGGGCATGAACACTTATCCCCCAAAACCAGTCTCTTCACAGAGAATGGAGGCAATACTCAGACAGGATGACATAGAATGGGCTGCAGAATGTGTTGTCACCTTTAGGAAACCTCCAGAGAACAACACACAACACCCAGGTGATATTCAGGCCTTGTTACAGAAGCACGAAAAGGTATTTTGGGCCCTTCTAGTAGGTAGACTGCCAGACCAAGGCTTTGAACACATCATTGAGCTAGAGGAGGGGACACAGGCAGTCATCACCACTCCTTATCAGCATCCCAAAAGATACAAGGATCAGATCGAGAAAACGATCAAAGAATTGCTGGAGCTTGGATACATTCGACCTAGTTCTAGCCCCTTCGCATATTTAGTGGTCTTGGTCAAGAAGAAGGATGGTACACTGCGAATGTGCATCGATTATCGAGCACTCAACAAAAAGACCATTAAAAATAGGTATCCCATCCCTAGGATTGATGAACTCATAGACGAACTACGGGGTGCCAAATACTTCTCCAAGATTGATCTTCGCTCGGGGTACCATGAGATCCGAGTAACGGACCAAGACATCTCCAAAATAGCTTTTCGTTGTCACTATGGTGACTATGAATTTCTGGTCATGCCCTTTGGACTTACCAATGCTCCAACCACTTTTCAGTCATGCATGAACCATACTTTCAGAGTTCAGCTACGTAAGTTTTTGCTAGTATTCTTTGATGACATCTTGATTTACAGCAAAACATGGGAGGAACATCTGAAACACCTAGACGAAGTATTGAGCATTCTAGAAGAACACTCGCTTTATGCGAAAATGTCCAAGTGTGAATTTGGCATGAAGGAAATGTTGTATCTAGGGCAGATAATCAGTGAAAAAGGAGTACAGGTTGACGTGGAGAAAATCCGAGCTATCAGAGATTGGCTGGCGCCAAAAACAGTCACAGAATTGAGAGGCTTCTTAGGCCTTTGCAGTTATTACCGAAGGTATGTTAAGGGATTCTCCCAATTTGCCGCACCCCTCAGAGATCTCACAAAGAAGGGAGCATTCACCTGGACAGAACTAGCACAGAAAATTTTGAGGAGATGAAAGTCATTATGAGTTCCTGCCTAGTCTTAGCATTATCAGACTTCTCACAACCATTTGTAGTAGAATGTGACGCCTCATGGGAAGGGCTAGGAGCAGTATTGATGCATAACCATCACCCTATTGCATTTGAGAGTCGAAAACTGAAGAACTACGAGCGCCACTACTCCATATATGACAAAGAAATGATAGCAATCTTACATGCTCTCGCAAAGTTCAGATAGTACTTGGTGGGAAGTAAGTTCAAAATCAAGACAGATCATAACAACTTCAAGTACTTCTTGGAGCGGAAGGAACTGAATGAGCGCCAGCAGAAATGGGTAGCAAAGTACAATCCTACAATTTTGAGATCGAGTATGTAAAAGGTAAGAATAATATAGTAGCTAATGCATTATCTAGGCGACCCGCCTCATTATCTCTCATGAGTATATCCACAGATTGGAGGGCTCTTCTCTTAGTAGAATACTCCAAAAATAAATTCGCTTGCGAATTATTGGATGGACAGATTCAGGATGACAGGTATAGGATTGTCGATGACATCATCTATTACAAGAACAGGATATACCTCGTCCCAGAATCATTTTTGAGAAAGAAAATTATACAAGCAGCACATGAATCTCCACTATCAAGACATCAGGGTTTCTTGAAGACCTACAGGCAGATCTGAGAGAGGTTTTCATGGAAGGGCCTCAAAGGGGAGGTTATGCAGCACGTATAGGAATGTAGCATATGTCAGCAGAACAAGATTGAGAACATCCATCCAGCGGGGTTGCTTCAACCACTACCAATTCAAGAACAGAAGTGGGAAAGTGTCTCCATGGACTTTATTATAGGATTTCCCAAGGTCCAGGGGCGAGATTGTTTATATGTCGTGGTTGATCGACTTACCAAGTTCACACATTTCTTTTCTATATCATCTGATTACTCTGCAGCTTAGGTAGGTGAGTTATTCTTCACGGAGGTCTTCAAGTTACATGGGTTGCCTAAGACCATTGTCAGTGACCGGGACAGTAGATTCACATGCGCCTTCTGGCAGGAACTATTCAGATTAGTGGGGACCGAGCTTGCTACCAGCAGGAGTTATCTTCCCTAGAGCGATGGACAAACCAAAATTGTCAACAAGTGGATTGAAGGATATTTGAGGAACTGTGTAACAGGGCAGCAATGAACCTGGATTAAATGGCTACACTTAGGGGAGTACTGCTACAATACTACCTATCACATGTCTATTAGGATGACAACTTTTAAGGCATTATATGGCTATGAGGCCCTAGACTATGCAGATTTAGCATTCGGGGACAACAGAGCTCCTAAGGCAAGGGATTGGATACAAGACAGTCATGATATTCTTAAAATCCTGAAAGCGAACTTACAGACAACCCAGAATCAGCAGAAGTTGTATGCAGACAGACACAGGGTTGAGCGGAGCTTTGAGGTAGGAGATTTGGTATACTTAAGGCTCCAACCTTACAAACAATCTTCACTTAAGAAAAAAGGAGCAGAAAAGTTAAAACCTCGCTTCTATGGATCTTACAGAATAATCAGGAAGGTGGGAGAGATGGCATATGAACTAGAACTAGCACAGGAAAGTAAAATTCATAATGTATTCCATGTGTCCAACCTGAAAAAGACCATTGGGCAACACATTGCTCCATCAACAGAATTACCTCCTTTAGATGATGAGGGACTATTGATACTGATTCCTGAACGGATCATACATTCTCGAGAAAGAAAACTCAGGAACCGGGTGATTAGAGAATACTTGGTTCAATGGAAAGAAATACCTCCAAAGGATGCCACATGGGAAGGAGAACAAGCATTGCAGCATCCCAGTTTGCAGTTGCTTGAGGACAAGCATTCTCAAGCAGGGAGGACTGTAATGTCTTTGTCTGCTTAGGCATTGAGGACCAAACCGCTAACCTATGTGATTCTTGTGGGTTTGAGCGGTTACTGATAGTTAGGGAATCAACTGAAGACTGATGCCATCTACAGAAAATCTAGGGCATCAATATTATATCACAACGAGATCGAAGAGGGCCACCGGAGCCAAGGGCCACCGGCATGCATGACATCTAAGCATTATTTAATGATGCATGCACCCAATTAAGTCTCCATGCGTATGCATGCAAGTCAACTGCAAATTAGAAGTTAAAGTGACCTAATTAGGTTAAAGTTAGGGTTTTCGTAGTTGAAGGTTATAAAAGAAAGATAAAGTGAATGGAGACTTTACTTTTGGATTATTATTGATTTTGGAGCTCTTGAGTAGCAGCACAGCGTGCGGCCACAACAGTTGGGGTTGGAGACGGCGTCTTCAACTAACGGGATTTCGGCAGTGAGATATCTTCCCTAGTCTCCTTCAGGATATTGCATTCATCATTATCTAGTGTTCCAGTATATGTCCGAAGGTTATTTGCAGATTCATCCGTACAACTGGGGGAATTTAGCTAGGAAACCCCAGTCATTCACCAGGACTCTGGATTACCATATTTCTTCTGCATGTGGCCTTCATCCTCACTGATAGAATCACTCTACTGCATTGAGTGATTATCAACCATCGGATTGTCCATCCGGGGCAGCTAGCAGCAGATTACAGGGTTGTGGGGGCGTGAGCAGCAGATTGGTAGACCAATTCGCTAGGGCATTTGGAGAGGTCAAAACTCTTCAATGCTCCAGCCATCCTCTCCGGCACGGGCACACCTACCTTTCGACCTATTTCCAGTTGAAACTGACCATCCCTTCAGCAAAAACGTCACACTTGTTTGATTCAGCCCACCGGGGTATTGCAGCGGGAAACAAGTCATTTCTTCACGGGCACACCTACCTTCCGACCTATTTCCAGTTGACACTGACCATCCCTTCATAAAAAACGTCACACTTGTCTGATTCATCCTAACGGGGTATTGCAGCGGGAAACAAGTCATTTCTTCATTAGCTTAGCTCATCTTGCATGCGTATTCTTTCTGGAGCATATTCAGTTGGTTTATCAATGGTATGTGTTCATTCTATCCTGCAAACTCTAACCTTAATTTCAGCTATAAAATAGGGAAATTTTGCATGGCAGTTTGCATGCTCGGCTATTTCAATAACTTTGCATAGAAATAGAAAATATCAGTATTTGGGATAATACATCTTGAACATCAACATGATGTTTGCATGAAACTCTTCGCGCTTTCCTTGGATGGAAGAGCTGGTGACTGGCACAACAATATACCAGACAACTCCTTTTCTACACGTGAAGCTTTCAAAACTGCCTTCACTAGCAAATTTGGTGAAAAGAACGAACCTAGTCATCATCTGGCTTCTTTAACAAATATAAAGAAGAAGGAGAATGAGACTATGGATGAGTTCAACCAAAGATTCAGAGAACTATGCAACGCCATTCTTGCCACTTACAAACCACCTGCACCATCTATATTGCTTTATTACATTGAAGCACTTAGTGGGAAGATGCAATATCAGATCAGGTATAAACAACCCACTACTCTTTTAAATGCACAAGAAATGGCAGTCAAAATAGACAGAAATATGCAGTCTTTAGGTGAATCCAAGCTTCTTGGTTATTCAAGGTCCTTGAGTCCTTTAATGTCATATGAGCATAAAGAAGGGGAGTTTTATTTTGAAACTTATGAAAATTATAAAGAAGAACAGTTGGAGTTTTCATATGATTAGTCAAAGTTGTATTTGAGCATTTATAATGAGGACTTGAAGAAACAGTGCAGTGAAGAATCAGATGGGGTGCAACTAGTTGAATTTTTTTCTCAACCATCATCTTTCACATATAGAGGTTCCTTATGATTGGGAGCAGTTTTTGGCTTACACACAGAGTTATCAGCAGATAAGCCCTTTTGATGAGTATGATGATCTGCCTCATCATACGTATTTTTACATCAGTCCTATCCAATCTTGGATGGTAGAATACTGCAAGAGCACCTACCAGTTTGGGAAGAAGTTCAACGACATTATTCAGGCCTATGATTCTCCATCCATCCCGCCCATTCTGGATCATCACGTAGGTTTGCATTTTATGGAAATTGTGTCCTTACTTTGGCTGGTAACCAAAGACAAGGCACAACTTTTTTATATTAATAAAATGCTTAGGTGGCTGCATTGGATTTTCGATTACACCTAACATTTTAAGTGATGTTTAGAGAGGAAAATAAGCTCCTTCCTTTTCGCATTTTCTTTCTGTACTTAGGAATAAATAATTTTTAGTTAAGTTTTGTCATTCCTTTGAATAAAACAACTTTTGGATCATTGGCTCTTTTTCATAAAACTTGTTCTATTGAGATTTTCTTATCAAGTTCAGATGTTTTTACAGGATATAGAGATCGGAGATTCTGGTGTTCTCCTATGCTCTCCTTGCATAAGGGATTAGATCGAGCACACGTCCTGTAGTTGGAGCCAGATTTTATCCACTAATTTTGCACTTAGTGGATTTTTTGGTTAATCGCCAGAGTATTGAACAAGTACACTTATTCATGATCAGAGTTTAGAAGTCCGCTAGCCTTTTTTTGGGAGTCTGTTCAAAATTTTTTGTAACACATGTTCATATCCCCTTAGTGAAATTCTAAAAAATGTCCTAGCATTTAATTTTTTATAAAAGGCTCAGCTTCCCGGACTTAAGCATCAAACCGACTAGCCCATAGTGTTTTTTCCCGTGGTTATTATTGATTGTTGAACATACGACTAATAATTTCTGAGTTTTTCACTCACACCTCCAAAGCTGGGGCAATTTTCTTGATGTTTCGGCCTTGGGAGGTTATTAGAGCTTTTGTGTCAGTGTTTTTCAACATGCTAGACATTTTGATTGAGTCGTATGAAGATGTACTAGGCCCCCTAGAGTTTCGTTTGATTAGAAGACAAAATATTTTTTTTTTCTGTTTTTTGAGCCATTTTTTAATCGTTTAAATGGAAAAATTCAAAATGTAAAAAAAGAATGATCTAGAGTCCGTTTTTTGCGTGGTTGGGCTCATTTTCAAGCCCGAAGCAACATCTTTACCCAAGGGGTCACTTTCACTATGTTTTGGCCAGCTGAAGCATCCCGAAAAACATCATTTGGTTAACGGAGCATCAGAGTGGCATTTTAATGCTAAATTTGGACAAAATGCACCGATGTCAAAATATTAAAAAATGTCAAATTCAAGGTCAAAGTTAATAATTTAATTAGTGGGGATGACTTGGTATGTGTCCCCATTGATTCACGACCCACTTCATAATGTAATGGCATGAATAAGCCCTCGTTTAATTGATTGTTATGAGTTGTTTTAAAAAAAGGGGTGACGTGAAGGTGAGGTAGAGCCTCACGCTAGCAAGTGTGGGGGGTGCGATTCTATTAAGTGTGGACCACCTACACATAATATATATATATATAGTTATGATTTGAACCAAGTATTTTCCCACTCCAAGTCACATCATATGGCCCACGCAAGGAGGATAGTGATGTGGTATTGTTCTATTAGTGTGGAGTTAACATTGAAATCATGGCAGTCTCTTCCTAAAATCAAGGCATGATTTTTGTGTAGTTTGGAAGCTCGTGTTTATGGGTGACGTCAGCCTCCTCTCGATAGTCTAAAGCTCGCGTGAGGTGGATAGTGGACCCCTCACTCGGTTAAATTATTAACTTTGGTTTAATAAAGAGTGGTTGCGATTTAAGTGAAGGATGAGTATGACGTCAAGGTAGTGGCCAGCGAATGTTAATTGGGATGACATCACCCACTCTCACCCACGAGCCTTCATTTAAATCGCGTGAAGAGGAGATTGATGCCAATAGATCTTGGTGGGTGGATTTTGGGGTGATCTATTGGTGTGTTGGCAGATTCTTTTCATTTAAGCTCCGGTTCAACTCAGTTCAAGCTCACTTAACTCTGGCTTGATCCTTAGTACATAAATTCTCCCATGGGGTTTTGTTTTTGTATAAATACGATGCCTTCTTCCTTATTCTAGATCGAAGCAAGGGACCTCTGCTCATATGAGTTGTAATTGTTTATCTTTTGATGGAATAAAGTTGAGTCTTTGGATGACAAATCTGCTGGTGTAATACTCTTTCGTGGTGAATGTTGGTTTTTAACCGAAGTGATATCTATTTAGTTATGTTTGTGGCTCATGCAATTTTGAATATCTAGCTTAAAAGTTTGTATTCCAATCCATAGAATAGGCATTTGAATCTCAATTTGCTTATTTATGTGTAATCCTTTAAGATTCAAGAGTTATACTTTGTAGTCGGTAATACTTGTATGCTTTTGATTTTATGTGATTTCCATACTAGATCTGATCTTTGCATGAAGGTTTCTTGTGTAGCTTTGCAGATCACCAACGATGGAGTACGATTGGAGCTCGGTTGCATTTTGTCTTCTTCATCGCTTGACTTTGGATCTAACTTGTTTACCATGCAGGCACCCTCCTCCTGAATTTTGTTCAAAGCTTGAAACTTGAGCTCTTCCTCTTCCTTCTCAACGAAAAAATGACAAAAACACTCAACCTAAATCTCTTTTCTTTTAAATTGTTTTGTTTTGGTTTGCAAGTTAAAAGTTGATCATTAAAGATTTATCATTTATCATTTTACTTGCTTCATTGAAGATCTAAGAAAGGGCTGGAATTTTACATCTTAAGGTTTAGATCTAGTTTCCATTTGCTTTAGCATTTTGAGGTAAAATTTTGCAAAATCTTTTCCAAGTGTTGAAGGTGTAGATTATTAGTTTATTTTTGCATCTAACCCACTGATTTGCTATTGAAATCTTGCTGGTTTTTAGCAGGTATACGAAAAAAGAGAAGGATATGCTGCTGAAATTTTGAGTTTCAAGCCACCCAGAGCGTCCATATTCAATTTCGCCTTCCCCCTTCTTTATTCCCTTGCTATCTTGGCACTTTAGGGCATTTTTTGACCCTATTTTTCAATTCTCAAAGGGCACAAGTTATTTCAAATCATTGTAAAAGGTTTAATAAAAAGCAAGTAGGACAAAGGCCCCCACATCCCCCTTTCCCTAGTTGGGGGAAGCTTGTATCGCCTCTTTTGCTTTCTTTTTCTATTTTAGTTTTGCATGCATAATAGTTGTTTAGAGTAGTTTAGTTTGATTTTGATTTCATAAGAAGAAAAGAAAAACTTTGTTTAGTTTTGTTTTACTTTCGCAGTCTTTGCTTTATATAAATTGCGAAAGGTAAAAAGAACCAAAGCCTCTTGAATCTCACTGAAAAGTAGATCAAGAGTACTCTCTATTGGAGAGGTTTAATTTTTTAGATTAGTTTTGTTTATCATTTTCTTTGGTAAGAAAAGGAATCCAAAATCTCTTGAATCTCACCGAAAGGTGGATCAAGAATGCTCTTTGTCGGAGAGTTTACTGTTAGTTTTATCTTTTCCGGTTTATTTGTTTATTTAATCAATCCGACCGTTTCTTTTTCGAGTATCCGAAAGGTGAAAGAGACTCTTCGGTCGTCATCTAAACAACTCATTGTTATGTCTCAAATAAAATAAACCAAGTCTCCTTCCCCGTATGCTCTACACCGCTGCATCTTGTCTGATAGTTGGTTGTATTAGAAAGGGATACGAGCTAGTAGATTTAATAGGGAAATCTACACAAGTCATTTTCTCGAGAACTCAAGAGGTTGCAAAGGGTAAGCACTACAGAGTTAGGGGGCTACTCCAAGCAAGTTAATCCTCGCCCCGTTGGACACTTGGTATTCCCGCTTTAGCACTCTGTTCGAAGGGACTTGACTTGTTGGGCCAAACACACAATTAACCTGCGCCCTTAATTATTCATTTAATAATCTAAAATTTACCAACCGAGACACTGCAATACTTTCACTGAGACTACACTAGCAACCTGTTGCCACCTAATACACATTTTATGACACGGGGAAGTCTCCAACCCGCTTTGTGTGTCCTTGGGGGCAAGTTAGAGCTGGGGACCACTGTCACCACAATCTACCAATTCCTCTATTTAGGCCAAATCCTAACAGAGCCAAGGGGGGTAGTCCTTACAAGAAGGTTTATTAACAATTTAGTTAAAGGGATTTTATTTGATTAAGGTGACAAAGTTACAAGATCAGTGCCTAGATTAAATGGAGTCAAAAGATTACAAGTTACAAACTTACAAAAGAATTAAGAATAATTATCCACAGTTGTCTAAGCTAAGCAAGATCTATAATATTAACAATATGAACAATGTAAATGAATTACACAGTATGAACAAGTGTTAAAAAATGGTTAAATGAATATACAATGATACTTGAAAAGAAACAAGATATACACCGGATGAACAAGTTATTATGCCAAATATCAAAAGACAAATTGCTTTCAAGTTACAAGATTAAACAATGTTTTACTCAAGCGTGCCATAGTACTTTAAAGATATTATACTTGAAAGTGCAAGGTACTGAAATGAAATTGAGATGCTTGCAAGATGTACTTCTAAAATGAAAGCCTTGAAAAGCAAGGACTTCGAAGCAAATACAGAAACTGAAATGTGGGTAAGACGTTTTGCAATGTCTCTTGGTTCGTTTTAATAAATTTTATTAAAGTTGAAGTCTTTGATTAAGTTTTAGATCCGGTGGTGTGACTACCCCAATGTAGTATTTCTCAAGTCAAAGAGGGAATGTTGGTGCGCTCAAAACAGTGGAAACAAGTCCACCTGTAGCTCCCAGGTCAAACCCCAATGCCCCAGTGCTCAACAAGGAGGACGCAGAACGCCTAGAGACCCCCACGGTCATTTACTCCAACTAGCTTCCGAGGTCACTGTTTTTAATCAACCGGAAAAATAACAAGATGGATGCCTATTAAACTAGAGCCCCTAAGCCTCTCCGCTTTTCATACCCTTACCTGAGTTTCCTAAAGGGAGATAATAAAGGGGCAGAGGATACACAGACAGTTTGCGTAGTATATTTTAAGTAAATTGCAGATTTGTTTTTACAGTAAGCAAAATGAATTACAGAATTAACAAGTTAATAGAGTTAACTTAAGCGTTATCCTTTATGGGAGGTGTCGGTACTTGATCTCTGAACAATTAAGAAATGAAATTGCTTTACAGGAAAGTAAAAGATTGCAGAAAGTAAAGTGAGCTAATTAAGGTTTCCTAAAGCCCCCAAATCTCTCCGTTTTTCATACCCTTGATCCGAGTTCCCTAAAGGGAGATAATTGAGGGTAGAGGATACATAGACGGATGTTAAGTTGTATATTACTCTTTGCAAAATTAAATCATAGGAAGTAAATTACAGAAATAAAATAAGCCACAAGCCTCAAACCGAGCTTTATGCCACAGGGCACGGTGCCGGTACCTTGAGGTACTTGGAGCAACTAAACTATAGAACAGAAAGAAAAAAACAACTAATCTAGATGCTTGCTTGAAAAAAAATGCTCAAAAAATAAGCTAAGCTAAGCCAAGTATGCTAACCACACAACAATCTCCCTAAAGGAGAAGGTGGATAAAACTAAAAAAATCTAGATCTATTTAAAATGGAAAATCAACAACTAGTGATCTGCTTCCTACCTAATTACAATATGATTACAAATTACTTTGAAAGGGTTTAGAGAATACCCACGAGGAGACTCTCCCGGGGCTTACAGATAGCTAAAGAATAGATTAAGAAGATAAGGGTTTGAACCCTTTTGAAATCAGTTGCAAGTTTAGGTGTTTTGATGTGATTTGGGCAGAACCTCCCCTTGTAAACTGTAAAACCTGCTAAAAACCAGCAAGCAAAGCTTGCTGGAAAATGACAAAAAACTCAAAAGGAAGTTAGAAAATGTTAGTATAAAAATACAATAATTTATAGCAAAAATATGGGTTATAGAATATCATAAAATTGAATATTGGAGGGCTGAAAATTGCATTTTCAGCCACCTAAAACACAGTAAGAAATTAGATCTGAAATATATAATAAAAATATAACATGGATCTATTAAAGAAAACTAGATTTTGCTACTAAACAATAACAAATATACTAGTTCCTAAAACAAAAATCAAGATTAGATATTAGGGCTTTGGAGGGAGAACTTTTCTAAGCTTGGATTCCTGCAAAGAGTTTAGCTAAAGCTGCAAAACTCACACATAGAGATGAGAACACCATAAATCATGCAAAAACCTTTGCAAAATCTTACAATGTTAATCACAAGTGCAAATAGAAAAACTTCTACTTACAAGTCTCTCCACAAAAACCTTTGTGGAGAGCTTCTATGATAAATAGTGCAACAATAACCAACCATAAACAGTTACCTCACTCTTCAAGCCACAAAATGGGTGCACCAATAAATGTATCCTCCAAAGATTGATGTATTATAAACCCCAATAGGGCAACAACATTACAATAGCCAGAGAAAACTTGAGAGAGAAGAATAGAGAAGAGAGGGAGAAGAGACAGTATCTTGGCAGCATAACCATGCTCCAAAGAATGATCATAAAATGAGAGGAGGGGCCTCTCTTTTATAGTTGAAAAGATCCCAAACCAACTCCTAAATCAAGGGTCCAAAACATAGATCTAAACTCTAGATCTTCTCCACCCTTAGATCTAGGTTTGTTGACTTTGCAATCCATCCACCAATCATAACCAAGGGTGTCTCTTCAAATCAATGGTAAAAAAGATAGATCCATGTCACAATGAAGTTTAACCCTTAGATCTAGGATTTCCATGACTCAAGTGGGGCCCCCTTTGACTCAAATTTTAATTTTAATTTTTTAATTTTTATTATTTTTATCCTTTTATTCTTTTATTTTTAATCATTTATTCTTTTATATTTTATTTAATCTTTTAATTTTTAAATTTTTATTTTTTTATTCTTTTATTTTTTATCTTTTATTTTATCTTTTTTATTCTTTTATTTTTTATCTTTTATTTTTTGTTTTTTATTTTATCTTGTGTCTTAATCTTTTAATTTTTATTTTTATTAAGACAAGAGGGGCGCCCCACTTAGAAAATCTTCAAACATTTATTTTGACCATGGGGGGGCGGGGGGGGGTTATTTAAATGAAATTTTGACTATGCTTAGCCACCCCCCAAACTTAATTACCATGGGGGGGTGGCTAAGCACAACAATAGTGGATCCATTCGTTTTATCAATTTATGATTTTTATCCCATGACTTATACTATTTGAGACTTATGAGATTGAAGAACTTTTCCCCATCTTGACCTCTGTAGATGATAAACTCCATGTTGTTATGTGTCTTTAGCTATGAAGTATGTGGCTTGACCAATGTGGTTGGGCTCACTGGGCAGTTCTCCTTTAGTCCTCAAAACAAGTGCTCCACTAAACAATGTTGCTAAACACTAAAGCATCAAAGCACATAAAAGCTATATCTAAAGGATGCAAAAGTATAAATGTTTTAAAAGTAGTCAGTGGCCAAGGGGTTGAGCACTCATTCTTTGTATAATGTAAGGCTCATCTGCCCTCCACAGGGGCAGCAGGGAGAGGCAAACCCATCGAGGTTATGGACTGCTCGCTGGTAGCGGGTCTAGGCTTTAGTCATTTACTAGAGCCTAGAATGCTTCCAGGGCACGTGCTCTTGTAGGATGGCTACTATCTTATGTGAGATAAGAAATATGTTGATAAAACATTAATAGTCAAAGGATAATCACTCACTCTTTGTATAGTGTTTGGTTCATTTGCCCCCCAAGGAAACAAGGTGAGACTAGCCTGCAAAGGTTGTGTCTTTGTCAGTAATGGATCCCAGAAGGATTCTAGGGCACCTGCCTTTGAAGGTTGACCTATGATGCAAATAAGTGCAACGAAAAACTTGCTAGAGTCTGAAGGAAACAAGCCCAAGTACTTTATCCATTTGAGAGACACCTTCATCCCCTATTGCTTTCTGTCATATATATGTCACTTTGGTTGAGTGTATTGGTTGTCATTCAGAGAGATCACAAAGTCAAAGTTAGTCAAAATTCATCACCCTTTGCCTTAGCCTTTGTTTCCTATCCTCAACCAGCAGTAGCACATTGTTTATCCTTTGTAAGTATGGCATGAACAAGCAGACTTCCAAAAGGTTCCAAGATCTTTCAGAAGCACATGTATATCTTATTATTATTGTTATTATTGTGACCATGATTATGAATGACTTGAATTAACCTTGGTTTTGATATACACCATTGGAGCATTTCTTACCCTTGATGCTTACATGATCATATGGATAGAGTATCTCACTTTCAGTTTGGGTACTTTGACTTGGTCAACCCAGTTTGACCAAGTCAAGCACAATTCTCGAAGCAGTGACTTAGAAAGCAACATGGTCTATATTTGTTCCAGACATGCCCAGGACCAATGCTGTGGTTTTAGTTTGAGAGTTTGGCCCTAGTTCTCCTTGTAAGTGATTATTATTGTTATCCACCAATTTTGTACTTAGTGGATTTTCGGTGAACCGCCAGAGTATTGAACAAGTACACTTGTTCTAGATCAAAGTTCAGAAGTCCGCCTGCCTTTTTCTAGGAGTCGGTTCGAATTTTTTTGTAACACATGTTCATACCCCCTTGGGGAATTTGTAAAAATGTCCTAGCATTTAATTTTTATAAAAGGCTCGGCTTCCCAGACTTAAGCATCAAGTCGACTAGCCCAGAGTGATTTTTTCCTTGGTTATTATTGGCTGTTGAACAAACGACTAATAATTTCTGAGTTTTTCACTCACACCTCCAAAGTTGGGGTAGTCGTCTTGGTCTTTCAGCCTTAGGAGGTTATTAGATCCTTCGTGTCAGCGCTTTTTAACATGTTAGGCATTTGAATTAAGTCGTATGGACCAGTGTTATTGGAACATGACCAGAACCGGCAAAACCGGTCGGTCTAACCGGTTTACAGGGTTGGCCGGTCCGGTCAGCAAAAAAAAATCATCAAACCGGATTTTTTTCCAAACTGAGTTCGGAACCGTCCGAAACGGGTCAAAACCGGCCGAACCGGTCGGTCTGGACAGGGAACTCACGAAACTCAATTTAAAAAAAAAAATAGAAAATAAAACTTTGCTGATGTACTTTCGAGCCTCTTTGTTAATGTACTTTGGTTCAAAACCTCAGAGATGTATTGCACTAGGTGCTATTTTGGATATTTGTACCCATATTTGCTATATATATGAGAAACTTTGCATATTTTTGTATTAATGGTTTGGATTCATATGTATGCACATGAATATATATGTTTTTTTACAAAATATGAATATTTTATGTATTTTTTAGTCATCCGGTTTTTTACCCAGTTTTTTGCCGGTTCCGGTCCAGTTCACATTTTGGGCTTCGCCGATTCGATGACCGGTCCAGTTCCGATAACATTGGTATGGACATGTACTAGGCTCGCCTAGAGTTTTGTTTGATTCCGAGAAAAAATAAAATTTTCCGTTTTTAAAGCCATTTTTAATGGTTTAAATGGAAAAATTCAAAATGTAAAAAAAGTGTGATCCGGAGTCCGTTTTTGGCGTGGTTGGGCGCATTTTCAAGCCCAGAGTAGCATATCCAGGGGACCACTTTCACTATGTTTCAGGCAGCTAAAATACGATTAGTTAGTGTCCAAAGCTCTTATTTTCAGGAGAATCAAGAAAGCCCAAAGGCTAGAAGCAAACAAAGAGCAAAAAGACAAAAAAAACTTCCCTCTTCTTTCATTCCCTTTCTTGCCTTGTGCTTTTAGAAAAAGGCAAAAACACGAAAAGCATTGTAAAATTTTTTAATAAAGAGCAAGTGGGATAAAGGCTCTCACACCCCACTTCCCCCATTTGGGCGAAGCCTGTATTGTCCTTTGGTCCGTTTCCTTTGCTTTATACCTGCATAGTAATTTCTTAGAGTAGAATAGGAAAAATTAGTCTTATTGCTTTGCTAGTATAGTTTTGCTTTATCATTTTTTCAAAGCTTTCTTATATAAATTGTTAAAAAATAAAAGAATCCAAAGTCTCTTGAATCTCATTAAAAAGTGGATCAAGAGCACTCTCTATCGAAGAGGTTTTACTGTTTTGTCTTAGATTAATTTTCTTTTTTTTTGTTAAATTGTTAAAAGAAAAAGAACACAAAATCTTTTGAATATCACCGAAAGGTGGATCAAGAGTGTTCTTTGTCGGAGAGTTTATTGTTTAGTTTCAGTTCTTTTACTATATCAGCGTTTGCTTCATTTTCATAAATCTCTTGAATCTCACCATAAGGCGGATAAAGAGTGCTCTCTATCGGATGGTTGTTACAATGGCTCTCGTTCACCATTAATAAAATCGGAACAAACATTTACTACACTGTGTATGCACTACCTTGTTGGGATACACAAAAGCAGTTGTAGTCTCTTTAAATTTTCACATTCTAATCCAATTTACATTAATAAAACTCACAACTCTAGAATATTATGGGAATCTGGCATAAATGAATAATCGAAAGTGGGCAAATTTTGCCTGGGGACGCGGGAACCACTGTACCGAGACCTTGAAAGCACAGTTAGGCTACACCCTGGTTGGTGTAGTGTTGAACACTGCCTTTAGAGACTCCAGACAGCCCCCATGTCCTTGTACGGAACCACTTAGATTGTTATCCGAACATATCTCCAGTACCGAAAGGTATATCTTGGAGATCCCCTTCCCGTTTAATAGTCAACTTCATCTTTAAAATTTATAGCAAAATTTACCATGAACACTTGCAAAACGATCTCAATCACTCCTTTGGCACTGGTCCTATTTATTTTCTTATTATCTATCTGAAGCATTGTTTTTATCTGTTTTTCATATCATGGATGCTTTGCTTTAATTTTGCTGTTGTCAAATGGTTGTGTAACTTGAATTAGTCTTGCAAGTACTCATTTGGTTCTTTTATTGTAAGTCTTTACAAAAAAAAATCGTAAAAAACACCCATCTGCATCATACACCTAAATATCTTTAAAACACCTGAGCCTTAGAAACTCTTTGTAGGGACTACCCTCCTTGGCTTCGTTAGGAGTTTTCCTAAATGGAGGAGTCGGGATCAGGTGACAACACCTAACTCGCTGCTTGTGTTGATGTATTTGTAACTTTGGAATGTATTCACTTGTATATTTCTTATTGTATTTCATTGTACCCCGGCGGAGATGTTTGGTCCTCCGATCGAGAGGGTCATTAATATAATTAAGTCATGTAAACTCATTGAGGTTAACCTTCCATTGTAAGTCGGGGCATTAGACGCCACAATTAAGTTATATTAGGGTTATTAGACCCTCATAGAGAAGTCGTCCCTGTAGGGTAAATGTCAAGTGTAAATTAAGTATAAATAGAGAGTGAGACTCTCTATTTGACACATACACTCACTCAACAATAGCGCATGAGTGCGAGAGGAGTAGCTCGCACAAGTGAGAGAGAGAATAGCTGTTGGAGATCATCTTTGTACTTTTGGGTTTTTACTTTTGCTATTGGTGCTCATTCTATCTTTGAGGAAGTTGCAGGGTTTTCTCCTTTATGGTTTCTTCGAGAAAAAATCTTTGTCTCTTGTCTCTTATGATTATTGTTGTGTGTGTTATTCTCTCAGACAAGATCCTAGATCCTATTGATTAAACGATAAAAATCTAACATGGTAGCAGAGCTTACTTGAGAAGAAGACACCGTGCAGCTGCAAAATCTGGGGCTTCTTAATTTATGGGTTTCTCTCGACAGATCATCAACAAAAAGAGGCTAGTCTAACTCTCATTTGAAGGACACATCTTCCTGTCGAAGCAGAATTTGATTCCTGAAATTTTTTAGTTTTTGACCTATCACTACTGCGGGAAATTAGGGATTTTTACAGAAGTGAAATTTTTGAGTGAGCCTAGCATAGGATTGTTCTCCTCCTCAAAATCAAAATTTAAAAACCAAGATCAAAATTTTTGGTTGGGTAAAACTATGGGAAAGTCAAACCCTAATTTGACCCCGGACCAGAAAATCAGCACTACAAAAGATCAGCTCCAGATCCAGTTCAGGCATCTCAAATTGGTAAGATCTAAATCTTTTGTATTTCCATTTGAAGTTCTCATTAAAGATGTCTCATGATGAAAAGCTTGAAGGAGCTGATAACTTCCGAGCATGGAAGTATAGGATTTCACTTGTTCTTGAAGAAAATGAATTGGACACCTACATAAGTGGAGAGGTTCCAGTTCCAAAGGGAGATGATGCTAAATCCTTACACAAGAAGAACTATGTCAAAGCCAAGAGGATTATTGTTGATTCTATCAAGGATCATCTTATACCACATGTGTCTTCCTTAAAGACACCTAAAGAGATGTTTGGTTCCTTGACCAAGCTATTTGAAGGGAAGAATATAAATCGGAAGATGACTTTACGAAATCAGTTGAAGAATATAAAGATCCGGAATGTAGAGACCATACAATCATAGTTTATAAGGGTTGCTCAAATCAAAGAATATCTTGAAGTTGTGGAATCTTGGAAATTATCCACTCTGATGTATGCGGTCCAATGTCATCCAGTTCATTAAGTGGGTATGTATATTATGTTTCTTTCATTGATGATTTTTCTAGGAAGACATGGATATTTTTCTTGAAAAGCAAGGATGAAGTATTCAGTAAGTTCAAGGAATTCAAAGCCTTGATCGAGAACCACACAGAGAAGAAAATCAAGACCTTTCGATCAGACAATGGCAGAGAATTCACATCAGATGAATTCAAAGAATTATGCAGAGAGTCAAGGATTAAGAGGGAGTTGACCACTCCATATAATCCACAACAGAATGGAGTTGCAAAAGGGAAGAATAGAACAATTATGGAAGCAACAAAGGCAATGCTTCATGATTAGGATCTTCCCATGCATCTATGGGCAGAAGCTGCTAGGGCAGCTGTGTATGTACAGAATCGTACTCTGCATAGAGTACTTGAGAACAAGACGCCAGAAGAAATCTTTTCTGGCAAGAAACCAGAAGTCAGTGATCTCAGAATATTTGGCTGCCCGTTGTACATACACATTTCGAAAGAAAAGAGGACAAAGTTAGATCCTTCGAGAAAGAAGGGTATATTTGTGGGATATAGTGAAAGCTAGAGGGATTATAGAATATATTTCCCAGGATTCAAGAAGATCGACATCAGCAGCGACGTGACAATTGACGAAGACTTAGCTTACAACAAATCCAGAAAGAGAGCTGGTGAAGACCTTGAAGAAACAGAAGTACCCAGGATCCGAGATACAACAATGAATGAAGCAACTCCATAAGAAGATTGAGAAAATTAAGAACCTCAGGAACCTATAGATCTACCTCGTGGGAAGAATTCTTACAAGAGGAAACTAGCATGGGTACGAGAGGCTATGCTAGGTGCAGAAAGATATGGCGCTCCAGAAGGAATACACAGAGAAATGTAGAGACCTAGGCCATAATCCAGTTATGTAGCCCTGCTGTGTGACATCATCGATAAAGAACCTTCCAACTATGAAGAAGTGGCAGAAAAGAAAGAATGGAAGGATGCTATGATCGTGGAGTACCAGTCAATCATGAAGAACGATGTCCGGGATGTAGTCTCAAGACCAGAAGAGAAGTCTGTTGTGACTTCCATGTAGATCTACAAGATCAAGCATGCTGCAGATGGCAGCATAGAGAAATATAAAGCGAGATTTGTGGCACATGGCTTCTCCCATAAGGAAGGGATAGATTATGAAAAACAAATTTCACCTGTAGCCAAATATACTTCCATCAGATTAGTACTTGCTCTGGCTACAGTGATGAAACAGAAGATACACCAGATAGATGTCAAGACCGCATTCTGGAATGGTGTAGTTGAAGAGGAAGTGTATGTGGAGCAGCCACTCGGATTTGAGACACATGACAGGGAGACTCATGTGTCCAAATTAACGAAAGCCTTGTACGGTTTGGAACAAGCACCCAGGACATGGTATTGCAGGATTGACAGCTTCCTGACTAGTTTGGGCTTTACCAAGAGTAAAGTGGATTCCAACCTTTACTACAAGGTTGAGGAATGGAACCCAGTGATACTTCTACCGTATGTAGATGACCTGTTTGTGACAGGTGAGGATGGGTTGATTGCTGACACGAAGAGGAAGCTTGCTGCCGAGTTCGAGATGAAGGACTTGGGTATGATGCACTACTTTCTAGGCATAGAGGTGTGGTAGAGTGTGGATGGAATCTCCCTTGGACAAGGGAAGTATGCAGTGGAGATCGTGAAGAGGTTTGGGATGATGGACTGCAAGTCCATGGCCACACCTATGGCATCGAAACTGAAGCTATTGAGTGATGCTTTATCAGAGTCGGTTGATGCCACAATGTATCGTCAGAAAATTGGATCCTTGATGTACCCAACGAATACAAGACCAGATATTTGCTTTGCTGTGAACCCATTGAGCCAGTTCCTGATGGATCCGAGATATGTTCACCTGATTGCTGCAAAGCATATTTTGAGGTACCTGAAGGGTACAGTTGATTATGGGCTCAAGTATGAGACGAATCAGAAGATTAACCCGAAAGGTTATGTGGATTCGGATTGGGCTGGAAGTACCATTGATAGGAAAAGCATTTCGTGGTGCTGCTTCAGTATGGGATCAGGTGTGATCTCCTGGTTTAGTAGGAAGCAGTCATGTATGGCACCAAGTACAGCCGAAGCAGAGTATGTCGCAGTTTGTTCGGCTAGTTGTGAGGCAATGTGGGTGAGGAAGCTACGGTTCGATTTGTTTGATCTCCAGTTGGATGATACTTGTATATATTGTGACAACCAGAGTTGTGTGAAGTTGTCGGAGAACCCGATGTTCCATGACAAGCCGAAGCATATCGAGATCAAATATCACTATATCAGGGATATGGTGCACAGAGTAGCAGTGAAGCTCCAGTATGTTGCGACGGATAAGTAGATAGCTGATGTATTGATCAAGCCGTTAGCCAGAGGAAAGTTTGAATACTTCAGATAGAAGCTTGGTGTTCTTCAAATCGAGGTTCCCTCCAAGGGAAACTGATGAGTCTGGAAGACGCAGATACACATGAGCCTTTTCGACATGGTGGCAGGCTAGGCCTGCCATGTGCGTTGATGTAAGTGTTGAGAGCCTTTCCGACATGGAGGTAGATTGGGCCTCCCATGGTCGTTGATGTAAATGCCGAGCCTTTCCGACATGGTGGCAGGTTGGGCCTCCCATGTGCATTGATGTAAGTGCTAAGAGCCTTTCTGACATGGTGGCAGGCTGGGCCTCCCATAGTCGTTGATGTAAGTGTTGAGCCTTTCGACATGGTGGAAGGATGGGCCTCCCATGTGCGTTGATGTAAGTGCTGAGATCTTTTTCAACATGGTGGTAGGATGGGCCTCTCATGGTCGTCGATGTAAGTGCTGAGCCTTTCCGACATGGTGGCAGGCTGAATCTCCCATTTGCGTTGATGTAAGTGTTGATAAGCCTTTTCGACATAGTGGTAGGTTGAGCCATCGTCGTTGATGTAAGTGCTGTGTAATGTGTATCTGGGCTGTGCTCCGTGTGACGATGAGATGATCTGAAGATGATGAGGTAATAGTAGGATACACAGGTCTTGCAAGGCATGTAATCAGTCCTGGGATGCTCCTTTAAGTTTTGTAGTGTCATATAACCAGTCCTGGGAGATCTTGCAGGTTTTGCAAGAGGGATATAATAAGTCCTAAGATGTACCTATTTGATGGTTTGCTCGCAGAGATGATGAAGACCTCGCAGAGGACTAGGCCTACATCCAGCATGAAAAAGGGCTGGCATTGTAGATGAAGACCTGGCAGAGGGCTAGGCCTACATCCAGCATGAAAAAGGGTTGGCACTGTAGATGAAGACTTGGTAGAGGGCTAAGCCTACATCCAACATCAAAAGGGCTATCACTGTAGATGAAGACCTACAAAGAGGCTAGGCCTACATTAAACATGAAAAAGGGTTGGCTCTGTAGAAATACCGATGACAAGTAGATTTGAGAGATATCACCATTTGCTCAAGATAGCAACAACAGTGATAATGATAATCCAGTGATGATGATGATCCAGTGATGATAATTTGTTAACGATGATCCAGCTGGATGGTCTAGCCTTGATGATGATCCAATGACGAAGACTTGTGCTGATGAACTATGTCAAGAGAATACCTTCCTAGTTAAGAGGGAGTGTTGATGTATTTGTAACTTCAGAATGTATTCACTTGTATATTTCTTATTGTTTTTCATTGCACCCCGACGAAGATGTTTGTTCCTCCTATCGGGAGAGTCATTACTATAATTAAGTCATGTAAAGTCATTGAGGTTAACCCTCCATTGTAAGTCGGGGCATTAGACCCCACAATTGAGTTATATTAGGGTTATTAGACTCTCCTATAGAAGTTGGCCGTATAGGGTAAATGCCAAGTGTAAATTAAGTATAAATAGAGAGTGAGACTCTCTATTTGACACATACACTCTCTTAACAATACTGCATGAGTGAGAGAGGAGTAGCTCGCACAAGTGAGAGAGAGAACAACTGTTGGAGATCATCTTTGTACTTTTGGGTTTTTCCTTTTGCTATTGGTGCTCACTATATCTTTGAGGAATTTGCGGGGTTTTCTCCTTTACGGTTTCCTCGAGGAAAAATATTTGTCTCTTGTCTCTTGTGATTATTGTTGTGCATGTTATTCTCTCAAATAAGATCCTATATCATATTGATTAAACGATAAAAATCTAATAGCTTGACCCTAAGGCCACACCTTTCCCCCTAGGGAAACAACTATTCAAAATATTTCTGCTGACCGTGTGCACATTGGCGGGCAACAATTATTACTTAATTATTGGCCAAATGATCAAATTTTATTACAGATGGCAGTATATTTGGTTCTCCTAGAGCAATGCAGTGTTTCAGGGGGTATGAGTAGTCACTTATACCATTCTTCTATGTATCCAGAGCATCCAGAGTAGTGAATTTTCCCCAGTTCTCATTCTGGACATAGTTATGGTGGATTTATCATTTTCCAGAGGATGTCCCAGCAAAAATGAACTAGAAATCTCACCAAAAAAATCAATTTGGCCTCATGAGTCAAGGAAATGGCTTGGAATTTTGGCATATGATGTGTCTTAGCGTCCCGGACAGTCCTTCAGCAGTTTTTAGTCAGCAATTGTCTAGATTATTTTATTATGGCTCGGCCAGTGAGGAAAAGCCCCCCAAAGGGCGCCCCCTCAACTTGGCTAATGATGTATTGTATTGTTATATCATATGATTTGAAGTTGTAAAGGGCCCTAGGGTGAATTAAGCCCCTAGTGACCCCCTCCTATGTATTATCATGTCACATCTTATGTTATAATGTGACTTCCAATTTAGGGAGGCGTCCTTGATTAAAGTGTGCCCCCTCTTCTGACTTGGTCACTTGATCCATGCATTGATCTATGCATTGTTGATCTCCACCATTGATGATGTTATAATCTCAACCGTCGGATGCAAAAGTAAGTTAGGGTTTACGTCTCTCTCAAACTGTTTAAGAGAGGTGATTCCCCCCCATTGTATTCATAAGCTTTGGCACGGGAATTTGAATAAAGAAGATTTGTCTGGGATTAGTCTCTCTGTATTTTGTAAAAATATTGATGATTTGATTATTGGCATTGCTGCTCTTCTGTACTGAGTGTGCTTCGGGATAGATCTTGCATATTTTTCCTTTATCCATTTCATCTGCAGGAAAGGAGGCGCGCTAGGAGAGAGAGGGCGTTTCTTTGGGGAAACCCTTCATCGTTCCAAATCTTGGGTGTTTGGTTTAGGAAGTATTTCTTTCTTATGAATTTTTATTCCTCGTTCTTTCCTTATTCTGTAGATCTCATTCATTTGTCTAAGCTTTTGATTTTCTCTAACTTGGTCGATTGAAGGGGGGGCAAGGGTAATTGGATGAAGCTCAACAACATCAAGATCCGCTCTAGAAAAATTCATTTGATTAAGGAGGCAACATTCTTCATCATTTCTGAGGTCATCTGCAAAATCCAGGTATGTCTCACAGGTAATTTCTCCCTCTTTTAATTTATGTATGCATTGCCCACCATTGCTTTTCACTGAAAAAACTTCTTTAGCATTAGGAAAAATCACCGGACCAATTCGCACTAGGAATCTGCAATTTTGGCGATCTGGGTTTTGTCCTTAAAAAACGTCAAGCTTGGACTCGTTTGCCCATCTCCAGTCACCGGTTTCAGTCTGGGGGAAAACGCAGCTATTTGGTCTACTAGCCAATTTTTTCATGTGTATTTTGTCCGGTTTCACTTGGGTACGTTTTCATTGTCAAATCATTCATCCAAGTTAATGTGCAGGAAGCCGAAATTAACAATATCAACTACATCCTACGTATTTCTCAATTATCTGCTTAAATCCCCCCAGGGTCCGAGTTTGATCATTTGAACCGACACACTAAAATCTTAGTTCTGATTCAAAACTTCATAAGCCACCTGATACTTTCATTTGAGTAACATTTCCAGTCTAGAATAACCACCCTACTCAAATATCCTTAATTTGTGGCTCATCCTTGAATCTAGGGTTTCAGACAATCACCTTATGTATTCTCCGTTAAGAGTCTGATCTGGTGATATGTCTTAGATCTTTCCTTTCAGGATTGATCCGGGACTCTCCCTTTGTCACTTAAGCTTCTCTAGTGGCATAAAGCGAACGAATCCCTAACCGATGTGACAACCACCATATTTTGGGGGTTAGGGTTTTCGTAGGTCGCGACTTTGGTTGCTTGTCCCCTCTACCATCCAGTATTGGATTCATCTATCAGGGAAACTACAAGATCCGTGATAACAAAACCTTAGCTATGAAATTCCCTTCCATCTATTTTTTCTCCTCATTTTGCCTCTTCTAAGATTTCTTGATTGTATACTCAATGCGATTTCACATCGGCGATCCCCTTCGCTTCAGTCTTATATGTAACTCTTATCTTTGATCTCAAACCTTATGGATGCCTCCCTCTAGGTCGTTGTCTCGGGTAGGGCCCAACGCGAGATGACTTTTTTCTAGATCAAACAGGTCATCACTCTGCTTCCTCGTTTTCACTTCTATAGGGTACCTATCTTTGTTATCGCATCTTGTAGACTGCAGCTATGGGATCGATACCTCGATAATACTTGCATATTCTCTTCTTCCTTTGCTAGAATTTAACGTTAATCTTTAAGTCCCTCCTTTTGCGTTCTTTAGCTCTAGCACTACCACATTTCGCTTCTTTCCCATGTCCGTTCTGTTATCCACTAATTTTGCACTTAGTGGATTTTTCGATGAACCGCCAGAGTATTCAACAAGTACACTTGTTCATGATCAGAGTTCAGAAGTCCCTGAGCCTTTTTCTGGGAGTTTGTTCGAAAATTTTTGTAACACATGTTCATACCCCCTTGGGGAAATTGTAAAAAATGGCCTAGCATTTAATTTTTTATAAAAGGATCGTCTTCCCGAACTTAAGCATCAAGCCAACTAGCCCAGAGTGTTTTTTCCCTTGGTTATTATTGTTTGTTGAACAAACAACTAATATTTTTTGAGTTTTTCACTCACACCTCCGAAGTTAGGGCAATTGTCTTGATGTTTTGGCCTTGGGAGGTTATTAGAGCCTTCGTGTCAGTGTTTTTCAACATGTTAGGCATTTCGATTAGGTCGTATGAACATGTACTAGGTTCCCCTAGAGATTTGTTTGATTCCGAGACAAAATATATATTTTTTTCTGTTTTTAAGCTATTTTTTAATGGTTTAAATGGAAAAATTCAAAATGTAAAAAAAGAATAATCCGAAGTCCATTTTTGGCATGGTTGGGCTCATTTTCAATCCCGGAGCAGCATCTTTACCCTAGGAGCCACTTTCACTATGTTTTGGCCAGCTGAAGCATCCTGAAAAACATCATTTGGCTAACGGAGCATTCAAAGTGGCATTTTAATGCTAAATTTGGTCAAAATGCACTAATGTCCAAATATTAAAAAAGTCAAATTCAAGGTCAAAGTTAATATTTTAATTGGTGGGGATGACTTGGCATGGGTCCCCATTGATTCACGACCCACTTCATAATGTAATGGTATGAATAAACCTTGGTTTTTCTGATTGTTATGAATTGTTTTAAAAAAAGGGGTGACGTGAAGGTGAGGTAGAGCCTCACGCTAGCAAGTGCGGGGGGTGCGATTCTATTAAGTGTGGAACCCCTACACATAAAAGTATATATATATAGTTATGATTTGAACCAAGTATTTGCCCACTCCAACTCACGTCATATGGCCCACGCAAGGAGGATAGTGATGTGGTATTGTTCTATTAGCGTGGAGTTAACATTGAAATCATGGTGGTCTCTTCCTAAAATCAAGGCATGATTTTTGTGTAGTTTGGAAGCTCGTGTTTATCGGTGACGTTAACCTCCTCTTGATAGTCTAAAGCTTGCGTGAGGATTGGAGCGTGAGGTGGATAGTGGACCCCTCACTTGCTTAAATTATGGAACTTTGGTTTAATAAAGAGTGGTTGCGATTTAAGTGAAGGATGAGTATGATGCCAAGGTGTGGCCAGCGAATGTTAATTTGGGATGACATCACCCACTCTCACCCACGAGCCTTCATTCAACTCACGTGAAGAGGAGATTGGTGCCGATAGATCTTGGTGGGTGGATTTTGGGGTGATTGATTGGCGTGTTGGCAGTTTATTTTCAATTCAGCTACGTTTCAACTCAGTTCAAACTCAGTTCAAGTTCACTTAACTCTGACTTGATCCTTAGTTCATAAATTCCCCCATGGGGCTTGGTTTTTGTATAAATACGAGGCCTTCTTCCTTATTCTAGATGGAAGCAAGGGACCTCTGCTCATATAAGTTGTAATTGTTTATCTTTTGATGGAATAAAGTTGAGTCTTTGGAGGACAAATCTGCTGGTGTAATACTCTTTCGTGGTGAATGTTGGTTTTTAACCGAGGTGATATCTATTTAGTTATGTTTGTGTCTCACGCAATTTTGAATATCTAGCTTAGAAGTTTGTATTCCAATCCATAGAATAGGCATTTGAATCTCAAGTTGCGTATTTATGTGTAATCATTTAAGATTCAAGAGTTATACTTTGTAGTTGGTAATACCTGTATGCTTTTGGTTTTATGTGATTTCCATACTAAATCCGATCTTTGCATGAGGGTTTCTTGTGTATCTTTGTAGATCACCGACGATGGAGTAAGACTGGAGCTCGGTTGCATCTTGTATTCTTCGTCGCTTCACTTTGGATCTAACTTGTTTACCATGCAGGAACCCTCCTCCTCAACCTTGTTCAAATCTTGAAGCTTGAGCTCTTCCTCTTCCTTCTCAACGAAAAAATGACAAAAACACTCAACCTAAGTCTCTTTTCTTTTAAATTGTTTTGTTTTGGTTTGCAAGTTAAAAGTTGGTCATTAAAGGTTTATTATTTTTCATTTTACTTGCTTCATTTAAGATCTAAGAAAGGGTTGGAATTTTACATCTTAAGGCTTAGATCTAGTTTCCATTTGCTTTAGCATTTTGAGGTAAAATTTTGCAAAATATTTTCCAAGTGTTGAAGGTGTAGATTATTAGTTTATTATTGCATCTAACCCACTGATTTGCTATTGAAAGCTTTCTGGTTTTTAGCAGGTATAGGAAAAAAGAGAAGGATATGCTGTCGAAATTTTGAGTTTCAGGCCACTAGGAGCATCCATATTCGATTTTTTCCTTCCCCCTTCTTCATTCCTTTGCTATCTCAGCACTTTAGGGCCTTTTTTGACCCTATTTTCAAGGCTCAAAGGGCACTATTTATTTCAAAGCATTGTAAAAGGTTTAATAAAAAGTAAGTGGGACAAAGGCCCCCACACCCCCCTGCCCCTAGTTGGGGGAAGCTTGTATCGCCTCTTTTGCTTTCTTTTTTCTGTTTTAGTTTTGCATGCATAATAATTGTTTAGAGTAGTTTAGTTTGTTTTTTCTTTCGTAAAAGGAAAAGAAAAAGTTTGTTTAGTTTAGTTTTACTTTTGCATTCTTTTTCTTTATATAAATTGAAAAAGGTAAAAAGAACCAAAGCCTCTTGAATCTCACTGAAAAGTAGATCAAGAGCACTCCCTATCGAAGAGGTTTAATTTTTTAGATTAGTTTTGTTTATCATTTTGTTAAGTAATAAAATGAATCCAAAATCTCTTGAATCTCACCGAAAGGTGGATCAAGAGTGCTCTCTGTTGGAGAGTTTGCTATTAGTTTTATTTTTTTCGATTTATTTGTTTATTTAATCAATCCGACCGTTTCTTTCCTGAGTACCCGAAATGTGAAAGACTCTTCGGTCGTCATCTAAACAACTCATTGTTATTTCTCTAATAAAATAAACCAAGATTCTTTCCCCGTATGCTCTACACCGCTGCAACTTGTCTGATCAGTTGGCTGTATCAGAAAGGGATACGAACTACTAGATTTAATAAGGAAATCCACACAAGTCATTTTCTCGAGAACTCTAGAGGTTGCAAAGGGTAAGCACTACAGAGTCAGGGGGCTACTCCAAGCAGGTTCATCCTCGCCTCGTTGGACACTTGGTATTACTGCTTTAGCACTCAGTGCGAAGGGACTTGACTTGTTGGGCCTGTTTCCCACCTATTTCGACTAGGTGGCAACTTCATGTACATGAAGATGTACATAATTGTACAAATTGTACTTTGGAAAAATCTGAGGATTTTTCGCTTCTGCAGGGCAATCGCCCCTTTGTAAAACGAAATGTCCGCTCCCCTGCGTGGGAAAATTAATGTAATTTTATGTGCTAGTATGGGTCATATGATATGGATGCCATACCATGGAACTGGTTGTTAGGGAAGTCCCCTCATCGAGTGTTTTTTCCCTTTCCAATTAATCTTGGTGTTTAAACGATTTTAATTGGTTTGGTTTTTCACTCAAAATCCTCCAAAGTGGTGACGGGCGTTCTATCAATCAAGTCCATGGGGTGGCTAAGGGTTCAAAATGTTGTTCATGACCATGCTAGACATTTGTATAAGAGTCTTGCGGAGTTTCGTTATGTTGTTGTATTTTTATTTATTTTTTCTAGTTGATTAATTTCACCCCTTGGTGGTTAATTAACTCAGTTTTGATGTAATAATGTAATTGCTCAAGCACTGGCATTTTGTAATAGGGGCTATGAATGCAAGGAAAATTTCTATGAAACCCCCTAAGCCACTGCTTCGAGTCCCATGTCATTCAGACAGGTGGTCGAGGAGATAGACCATTTTTGTCTAAGCAAGGTCTATTTTTCCTAGGGAATTAATTAATTTCCCTAAGTCAAAAATTCATATTATTTGATTTTGAAGTAAAAAATCAAATAATGCCATGGTAATTCTTTTTGGGGGTTGTTAAGCATAGGAAAATTTATTTAAAATTTTTCCACCCCCCCATGGCCAAGATATTAATTTTTGAAATTTATTTTTAAATTTTCCTAAGTAAAAAATTGGAAAATTTTAAAAGTTAAATTTTAAAAATTAAAAGAAAGTGAATTTTTAAGTTTTATCCTAAGTCTAATGGTTAAAACATATAGAGGAGCCAAGTCATGGTGCTAAAGCCCTTGCTAAGTGGGGCGTCAATGTGAGAAAAGGCCCACATAGGGGGCGCTACCATAAAGTGAGATGTCACATGCATATAATGAGGGCGCCACCATAGATAAAAGGGGGCGCTAGATTGGAGAAGCTCCACTAAAAGGGGCGCATACATAAAAAAACCCCAAATGGAGGCGTCACATGAAGATAGAGGAGGCGCCACACTTGGTGAAGGGGCGCTAAACTTGGAGGGGGCGCCTAGCTTGGGCCCACGTTTTAACCACAAAGTGATCTCAAGGGGGCGTTTTATTCAAAACCTTAGATCTAAGGGTGTAAATTGCTTAAGCCATGGATTGAGGAGGGTGCAAGGTCAAATACCTAGATCTAGTGGTGGAGATCTAATCTAGATCTAGATCTAATCTCGGCCATTGATCTTCAAGAGGTTGGGGTCTTCCTCAACTATATAATGAGGGTCTCACTCCCTCATTTCACAACTTCTCTCATGCTATTGTTATGCTGCTGAAATTACTCCATATTCTCCTCTCATATTCTCTCAAGCTTCTTTGGCTATTGTAATGTTCTTGCCCTAGTTGGGCTTAATACAACTAATATTTGGAGGAATTCTTGGTGTCTCTCTTCTACATTTCATGCATCCTTTGTGAGGTAACTTGCTTTATACATTTATTTGATTTGCATTTGTATTAGCTTAGATAGCTCTCCACAAAGTATTTTGTGGAGAGATTTGCAAGTAGAAGTATTTCTGTTTCCATTTGTGGGTTTTCAATGGGATTTATCAAAGTATTTTGGTAGATTTATTGGGTGCTCACCTCTTTGCTTACATTTTGCAGCTCCAATAAGTTTATTTGCAAGGATCTAGAACAAAGGAGCATCTTTTTCCATTGGTTATAATTCTGTTTTCTATTTTCGCACTTTTGCTTACGAGGGTTTTAAAACTCAGTTTTTATCATTGTATAGTGATAAAAACCTTGGTTTTAAGGCCCCAACCCTTAGTATATTAGTTCAATACTTCAAATCTATTGTTTTAACATCATTTAGGTGGCTGGAAACTTAGTTTTCAGCCCTCTAAACATCATATTTCTGTTATCTTTTCACTCAGATTTTTGCCCTTTTTGGGGGATTTTTGGGACTAATTTTTCTAACAATTTTTCTTTGTGTTTTCTGTAATTTCCAGCAAGTAAAGCTTGCTGGTTTGTGACAGGTTTTACACAGGTGAAGGGGAGGTGTTGCCCAAATTGGCCCAGAAATACCTCAACCTTCAATCGGTTCCAAAAGGGGTTCAAACCCTCACTCTTCTCTCCATTTTTTCTGATATTTGTAAACCCCAATGAGAAGTTCTCTTGGGGTATTCTACAAAAGTTCATAAAGCATTTTGTAATCTATATGTAAATAGATTAGGAAGTAGAGTAGGAAGTAGATAACTAGTTTTATTTCTGTTTACCCACCTATCTCTGTTACAGACCACCATCTCTGTAACAGAGATTGAAGTGAGGTTATTTTAGTTTCTTTTACTTTTGTTTACCACCTATGTCTATTACAGACCACCATCTCTGTAATAGAGATTGTTGTGCGGTTAGGCATTGTTTTAGCAAATAGCATTTCCCTTTCAAAGTAATTTTATTTTATTTTCTGTCAAAAAGGGGTAACCATACAACCCACTAATCCGGTGTATCCTCTGCCCACTTGTCATCTCCCTTTAGGGACTTCAAGTTGGGTATGAAAAGCAGGAAAAGTGGGGGCTTAGTTTAATTAAAACAACATTTATTTTGCTGCTACAAACAAACATACTTTATTTTTCCGTCCAAGATCAAGTACCGGCACCTCCCATAAGGGACACCGCTTGGTTGATCTTGTTGATAATTTAAAATCAACCTTGCATGCTAATCACCAAGATTAAAATTTACCCTTAACATTTACCAACAACAACTTCACTACCCCCTGTTCCTCTACTCGGTTATCACCCTTCGGGGTACTCGCAAGATACGACAGGGGATAGAGGAGTTTTAGTTTAAATAGGCATCCATCTAGCTGTTTTTCCTGTTGATTAAAAACAGTTCCCTCGGAGGCGACTTGGGGTAGAAGACCGTGGGGGGTCTCTAGGCGTTCTACGTCCCTCTTGTTGAGCACCAGGGCATTGGGGTTTGACCTGTGAGCTACGGGTGGGCTTTGCTCCCACTTTGTTGAGCGCAACAGCATTCCCTCTTTGACTTGAGAAATACTGGATTGGGGTAGTCACACCACCGGTTCGAAAACTAAACTTCAAGAAGAAAGACATTAATAAAATCTACCTAAAATAAACCAAGAGACATTGCAAAACCGGTTCTATAACTTTTTTTTCATTTTTGCGCACTTCCACTCCAGCAGTTGCACTCCAACACTCTACTTTCAGTCTCATTTACTTTTCAGTTTCATTTACTTTCAGTTCTGCAATTGTTTATGTGGTGAATGCTTAACATTTGTTTAACTGCTTCAAGTAATTCAACTTAAAGTTTTTTCCTTTTTCATTTACTGTTGGTTTGATAAATTTCCTTTAAGGCATTTTCCTTCTGCTATCTCTTGTCTATAACTTGTAAATCTGGTTCATATTTGTTTAAACTGTAACTATTTTACTTGATTTGTTTATACTGATAAATTTAGATCATCTGTACATCGCTTAGATATCTTGATTCATTATTGTATCATTTGTTGGTTTATTCATCTCATTTGTTAGACAACTTAACCTGTGGAATAATTAACTTAGACTGCATCCATTGAAAGTGCATTCTCTGACTCCATTCTTTAGGCACTGGTTATAAATAAAAGGATTGACTGTCATTTAAATATTGCATCTTGCATTGGTTTGATTGTCATCTCTCAAAACCTTAGCCTCAATCTTAATAAAAGATCCCTTTAACTAATAGTTAATAAATCTGGAACTTAGTCCTTCCGTAGGGACTACCCCCCTTGGTTCTGTTGGGATCTTGCCTAAACGGAGGAGTTGTGGACTGTGGTGACAGTGGTCCCCAGCTCTCGCTTGCCCCCAAGGACACACATAGCAGGTTGTGACTTTCCTGTGTCTTAAAGTGTGAATTAGGCAGCAACAAGGCCAAACCCACAATTAACCCACGCCCTTATTTATTCATTTAATAATCTAAAATTTACCAACCAAGACACTGCAATACTTTCACTTAGACTACACTAGCAACCCACATTTGCAAGCACTCTTTTCATTTTGGCACTGGTCTATTTTGTTCTTTTTGCATAGGTGAATCAGTCAATGTGTCATTGAATATTGTGTATCTAATTTGAGTAAAAGTGTTGCTAAGCTTAAATCTTGTTTGTAGTAATTGGTTATCTTTTTTTCCTGGACGACTTAAACCTTAGTTTTTTCTTGGTTTTTTACCTTTCTTGATAGAGTTTTAGTCAAATCACCTCTCTGAAATTAGACTTGAATCCATCGGGCGACTCCACTATCAAATAACTTACTAAGGTATTCAACTAGAAGAAACTCTGAAGGCTTACTCAATTTCATCCCGGAGCCCGAACAGGTTTATAGGAGGAGATTGAATAAGCTAGCTCGTCGTAGAATCCTTGAGAATATTCGATCTGAGTCTATTTTAGACATCCGCACTTGTTTGAAGAAAATAATAATCAAAATTGTTTTTATGACATAATTGGTGAGTACTTTACTCAACTCGACTTCTCTCAGATAGCAGGTCAACCCCATCCAAACAAAGCCGTAGAAAAGCTCCCTATGTTCACTGGCTTTAATGCCACCACTTCCGCCATGCATCTCAAAAGTTTCTCCAGATGTGTTAATGCCTTCATTAGTGATCTTGTGTAATGTCCTCGTCTGCTTAGGCATTGAGGACCAAACTGCTAACCTATGTGATTTCTGTGGGTTCAAGCGGTTACTGACAGTTAGGGAATCAACTGAAAACTAATGCCATCTACATAAAATCTATGGCATCAATATTATATCACCATTGGGTCGAAGAGGGCCATCGAAGCCAAAGGCCACCGACATGCATGACATCTAAGCATTATTTAATGATGCATGCACCCAATTAAGTCTCCATGCGCATGTATGCAAGTCAATTGCAAATTAGAAGTTAAAGTGGCCTAATTAGGTCAAAGTTAGGGTTTTCGTAGTTGAAAGTTATAAAGAAACATAAAGTGAATGGAGACTTTACTTTTGGATTATTATTGATTTTGGAGCTCTTGAGTAGCAGCACAGTGTGCGGCCACAACAATTCGGGTTGGAGACAACGTCTTCAGCTAACAGGATTTCGGCAGTGAGATATCTGCCTTAGTCTCCTTCAGGATAAACCATCTAGGTTTGTCACTGTGTCTATTGCATTCATCATTATCTAGTGTTCCAGTATATGTCCGAAGGTTATTTGTAGGTTCATCCGTACAGCTGGGGGCATTTAGCTGGGAAACCCCAGTCATTCACCAGGACTCTGGATCACCATATTTCTTCCACATGTGGCCTGCATCCTCACTGATAGGATCACTCAACTGCATTGAGTGATTATTAGCCATCAGATTATCCATCCGAGGCAGCTAGCAGCAGATTACAGGGTTGTGAGGGCGTGAGCAGTAGATTGGTAGACCAATTCGCTAGGGCATATGGAGAGGTCAAAACTCTTGCATGCTCCGGCCATCCTCTTCGGAACGGGCACACCTACCTTTCGACCTATTTCCAGCTGAAACTGATCATCCCTTAAGCAAAAACATCACACCTTTCTGATTCAGCCTACCGGGGTATTGCAGCGGGAAACAAGTCATTTCTTCATCAGCTCAGCTCATCTTGCATGCGTATTCTCTCTAGAGCATATTCAGTCGGCTTATCAGTGGTAAGTGTTCATTCTATCGTGCAAACCCTAACCCTAATTTGAGCTATAAAATAGGGAAATTTTGCATGGCAGTTTGCATGCTTGACTATTTCAATAACTTTGCATAGAAATAGAAAATATCAGTATTTGGGATATTAAAGTGGTACCAGCGCTATCTTCTCGGCCAGCTGTGGGCTTGAGAAATGAGAAGTGGATGAATATAGAAGAGGACCCTTTTGTAACCTATAGGAAAAGAAGGAGTAGGTACATGGAGGACTTTGAGGATTTCCAACTAGAAGATATCAGCTCAGACATGGAACCAACAGGTATACACTCTGACAGGGGAAAAGGAACGGGGGAAGATGAAGACAGGATGGAGTTTCGCAACTTAGTATCTGCATTGCAAGACTTCGCCAAAGGGAAAACAGATGTACTCAATGCAATTAACAGATTATCGACGAAACCAGAACTAGGTAACAACAATATCCCTCCCTCACCGGTAGACAGAGGGTCTACAAGCAGCAGTGGGAAGGTTGTGTATACCAATATATAGAATACACCATAGAAGAACTACGGGCAGCAGAGGAAGAATCACTCCAGGGTGATACACCAGAGGGAGTCATTGCTACATTATCTGGAGTACCAAGATTCCATACTCTCAGGGTCAGAGAGGTAGGATAGAACCTTGAAAATAGAGATCCACTTGTAGTAACCAATGTAACCAAGATAATTTTTTGAAGTTTGTTGGAGAAGGCAAGAAGGATCAGGAACCGCTTGCAACCCTGCAAACAAAATATATTAATAATGGAACACTTGTATGGTGAAGGTATTAGGTGCCGAAAGCTCCTACTAGATGCAAACCCTGAAGACACAAACACTCAATGCAGATTTGATTAAAAGCCTAAGTACTAGATTGTTAGTCTTCAGTAAACATAATAATTAAATTGCAATACAAGGGTAGGGTGAAAGAGATATTACTTCACATAGGATGAAGACATAATGCCAAAAGCCCATCAAATGAGCTCCAAAGTCTCAATATTTTATTAACAAAAGAAGCTTACAAAATCCAATAGAGTTTCTATGCCAAACTCTCCCTCCGAATAGAGCTAAAGGAGCCTCTATTTATACAATGAATGAAGAACCCAAAACCCTAAAACCAGAAAACCAGACCTAATCGGACTTGCTGGGTCTCGAGGAGCCATTGCTAGTGTTATCTTCAGTCTTTACCTCGATCAAATCATCAAACCAATGAGTGCTCTCCATCTCATCCAATTTGGGAGTTTAGCTGGAGATGACAAATCCGTTAACTGATTATAACTTTATTGCTCACTGAATGCTGACTGAAGTTGAGTTATGATAAATCCAATCATCATAAATGCCCATTGAGATGTCATTTAGCCTTTTATTTCGCTGAATTTGGATTAATTTGGAGAGTTTTAATTTTCTCCAAAATAATCATTTTTTTCCTCGAAAATGACTTTTTTGAGAAACTGAGTGTTATGTGTTCGATTGATGATCTGAAAGTTGGATTTGACTAGTTGGCCGATCAAGAATGATTTTTGGCTTAAGGTTAGAGCCTTCAATCACTCAATTTGGGGTTTGGATGACCGACTTATTACAAACGGGTTTTTTCCAATTAATTTATGGAAAAATTAATAAAAAAACTTAGGGAAAAGATTAAAAAAAAAAAAAAAATTTAACCCGTCCGATAAAAAATTTCGGAAATTTTTTAAAGGTCCTATTGACTTAGGACAAGACCATGCTCTATTCTAACAATGCCTAGTAGGTTTATAAACACTTAGTTGGGCTCTAATAACCCCCCAAGGACTAGAATTCAAAATCGGGCATTCCAGCTTTGGAGGAAGCGGGAGAAAACCTCGTCAATTATACTCGGCTATAGGAAAAGCATAATTGTCAAGGGAAAAAAACTCCTTGGAATACCTTAGTTGAGATTCTACATCTTAGGACACTGAACCACTCAAAATACTCTACTAGCACATTTTATTACAAACCCCGCGGGGCCATGGTAAAAAACTATTCAAATGAAAAACTGGCTAGCCAATATTTGCTAGACATGAATATGGATCAACTGATACACTGGAATCAAACATTTATAATGTTTGTCAACTTGCGGCTCATCAGCTAATCCAACTATGGTACAAATAAGTGGATAACAAGACTATGGATGAGTTCAACCAAAGATTCAGAGAACTATGCAACGCCATTCCTACCACTTACAAACCACCTGCACCATCTATATTGCTTTATTACATTGAAGCACTTAGTGGGAGGATGCAATATCAGATCAGGTATAAAGAACCCACTACTCTTCTAAATGCACAAGAAATGGTAGTCAAAATAGACAGAAATATGCAATCTTTAGGTGAATCCAACCTTCCTGGTTATTCAAGGTCCTTGACTCCTTTAAAGTCATATGAGCATAAAGAAGAGGATTCCTATAAGAAACAAATGATGGAGATGAAAATATTTGAAAGAATGGAAGACAAGCATCTAGCCCAAATGAAAGAAATGCAGGACAAGGTTATCAATATGGAAAGAGCGCAGCCACAGCCTGCCCCAAGAACATTCCTTCCAAAAACTAATTGGCAAAGAAAAGCACCCAACCATGAACAAAGGCCTCCTCATCAATTAGAGGCTGCTAACATGGTTGAACCTTACACGCCATTTTGTAGGGCATGTAAAGACTTTCATGAGGAATCTTCTTGCCATTA
Organism: Pseudotsuga menziesii; assembly: GCA_001517045.1. Classification (NCBI taxonomy): domain Eukaryota; kingdom Viridiplantae; phylum Streptophyta; class Pinopsida; order Pinales; family Pinaceae; genus Pseudotsuga; species Pseudotsuga menziesii. Next base: position 276,777 of record LPNX010783360.1, on the reverse strand, counting down.
TGCATGCTATGCTCAGGAGCATGGTTTTCCAAGGGGTTGTGGTCCTGAAGTGTCATCAAGCAAGCCTGAGTATGTAAACCATGTAGTTGACATGCATAATATTTTCAGAGAAAGTTGGAGAGAGGTAAAACAATATTCAAGAGAGCTTGATTACATTAACACAGTTGGGAAGCTCCATCTTGTCACCACAGAAACCTGGAGCCAAGCGAGAGAGTACAATCAAGAGCATGATACAAGTGATGAAGAGTCCCTTACACCTGACATGGATGATGAATACGAGACTTTAATTGAAAATCCAATCTTAGAAGTTTTGTGTGATAAGAATCCTGCATGCTCTTCACTTGATGACAAATATTTGGAAAGTTGGGTCCCCTATGATATCTTTGAAACCCATCTTTTTAAAGAAGATTGTTTTGAGCAGAATGAGGAGTGTAGTCAGGGATTTGATACCAGTGATGAGGCATCTCTCATATCTGACATAGATGGCGATGATGACTATTGGACTTTTATTGAAAATCCAACCTATGATACTTTTGAAAATATTTTTGAGAATCCCATCTATGATGTGTCCAGCGAGGGGAGTTTTTATTATGAAACTTATGAAAATTATAAAGAAGAACAATTGGAGTTTTCATATGATCAATCAAAGTTGTATTTGAGCATTTATAATGAGGACTTGAAGAAACAGTGCAGTGAAGAAACAGCTGGGGTGCAACTAGTTGAATTTTTTTCTCAACCATCATCTTTTTTTTTTTAACAGAAACTAGAAAGAGGTATATATAAAAGGGGGCTGTGCACAGCCATTCATTACAAGATAGATAGCTTCGAAAGTTTATGAACAACAAAATTGCTGCACAGAATAGCTAACCATGGAACTGTCCAAAAGACCCTGCATACATACTGCTCAAAAATTCTGAAAATGCTAGAGGGGTATACCCTTACAAACTGCTTACATAAAAGGAGACAAAAAAACATTTAGACATAACTAAAGGGGACAGATTACTGAATGCCTCTATTGTTTCTAGGCTGTACGACAGATTCCTCCTCCATAGGAAGAACAGCTTCTGCAACTTCACCAGTAACTCTGCTGGCCTGGTTCATTTCTATGAATCGCTGGAGATCCTCTTGAATCCTGTCCACTTTCCCATGAATTTCCCGAATACTGCTCTCATTGTCATCTATACGAGCATCATGGTTGCTTATTTGATGAGAAGTATAGCTTACAGTGTCAGCCATTTTCTTTACCTCCATGCTCATTTCTTTGGTGTCCACGACATTGATAGCCAGCAGTTCGTAGAGTCTGCGTAAATTCTTCTTAATGTCCGCCCATTCTCCACCCTGCGCCATTCTGGGAGTTTCAGTCGAAATGTTCAAACGAGCGAAGAGATTGAGAGGGATGCTGGCTGAATTACCAGGAACTCTGCCTTGAAGAACCACCTAGGGATGCTTGAAAAATGAACTGAGCACCACGATTTCTTGAAACAAAGAAGTTTTACCTTGCTGATGAATGTCCAGCGTGCCCACGGCACCTTCCAGCCAGCCCTGACCAGAATCCAAGACCCAATTACTCCCTGGAACGCTATGAGCTGCAGCCCGAGACACTGGGTGGGTTATTCCTACACAGGTGGAGAGGGTTGCGAAAACAAGCCACTCTTTCACCACCGGACGCAAAAGGGGGAGGACCTGCCACGGGAGGCCCTGGAGCCACCCTTCGCTGACGCCCAAGACTACCTGCCACAGGAATCGCTGAATTTCATAGAGACTAGGGCTTGCAGTGGAGATGTTCTGGAGCGGCATTCTGAAATCAAAGAGAGATGGAGGACAAAGATAAGCGGGACGCAAAACGTGCGAAGGATAAATGCCATTTACCCAGGGCCTTAAGGCCATTAAGACTGAGTCGACCGGATGGAGGGAGGACCGAGGAGGAGGCCACGCGGCGGGGAGGATAGTGCTGAGTGATAAATGCATGAAGCCGACAAAGGACAAGGGGAAGGGGGGGACGAAATGGCATGGGGGAGCAAGGAGCGAAGGGAGAAGGGGGAAAAGGGGGAGGGGTAAATAAAAATCCATAAGGACCAAGGGTAAAACCATATGACTAAGCCTACAATGCCCAAACAAGAGGGCGATCCAAAACTCAATGAGGAGATTAAGCCAAAGGGAGATCTTCTTCATCATTACGGGATGAATTTGTGGAGGGGGGGGTCCCCATCTTGTTTATAAACACCTTGCGGAAGAGAAGCCCCAATATTGGCCATAGCGTCAGCTGCACTGTTGTTTATCCGGAGAATATGCAGAGGCTCATATGAGTGGTGCATAAGAGGTTTTACTTTGTTGTACAGGCGACGACAATTAATTGCTCCCGAGGGGTATCCATTAATCAATTTGGAGATGACATGCTTGGAGTCTCCAAATATTAAAAACTTGCGATAGTTTTTAGCCTGTAGAATCTGAAGACCTTGTAGAAGAGCCAACCATTCTGCTTCGTTATTGGTTCTGTTCCCTAATCCCCAGGCGAAGGATTGTTCTATATTTCCACCGGGGTCCAGAAGGAGCCCCCCCGCTCCTGCCACCCCTCTCAACCATCATCTTGACATATACAGGTTCCTTCTGATTGGGAGCAGTTTTTGGCTTACACATAGAGTTATTAGCAAATAAGCCCTTTTGATGAGTATGATGATCTGCCTCATCATACGTATTTTTACATCAGTCCTATCCAATCTTGGATGGAAGAATCCTGCAAGAGCACCTACCAGTTTGGGAAGAAGTTCGACGACATTATTCATGCCTATGATTCTCCATCCATCCCATCCATTCTGGATCATCACGTAGGTTTGCATTTTATGGAAATTGTGTCCTTACTTTGGCTGGTAACCAAAGACAAGGCACAACTTTTTTATATTAATAAAATGCTTAGGTGGCTACATTGGATTTTCGATTACACCTAACATTTTAGGTGATGTTTAGAGTGGGAAAATAAGCTCCTTACTTTTCGCATTTTCTTTCTATACTTAGGAATAAATAATTTTTAGTTAAGTTTTGTCATTTCTTTGAATAAAACAACTTTTGGATCATTGGCTTTTTTTCATAGAACTTGTGCTATTGAGATTTTCTTATCAAGTTCAGAGGTTTTTACAGGATATAGAAACTGGAGATTCTGGTGTTCTCGTATGCTTTCCTTGCATAAGGGATTAGATCGAGCACATGTCCTGTAGTTGGAGCCAGATGTTATCCACTAATTTTGCACTTAGTGGATTTTTCGGTGAACTGCCAGAGTATTGAACAAGTACACTTATTCATGATCAGAGTTTAGAAGTCCGCCAGCCTTTTTTTGGGAGTCTGTTCAAAATTTTTTGTAACACATGTTCATACCCCCTTGGTGAAATTGTAAAAAATTTCCTAGCATTTAATTTTTTATAAAAGGCTCGTCATCCCAGACTTGAGCATCAAACCGACTAGCCCAGAGTGTTTTTTCTCTTGGTTATTATTGGTTGTTGAACAAACGACTAATAATTTCTGAGTTTTTCACTCACACCTCCAAAGTTGGGGCAGTTTTCTTGATGTTTCGGCCTTGGGAGGTTATTAGAGATTTTGTGTCAGTGTTTTTCAACATGCTAGACATTCTGATTGAGTCGTATGAAAATGTATTAGGCCCCCCTAGAGTTTTGTTTGATTCCGAGACAAAATATTTTTTTCCCCTTTTTTGAGCCATTTTTTAATGGTTTAAATGGAAAAATTCAAAATGTAAAAAAAGAATGATCTGGAGTCCATTTTTGGCGTGGTTGGGCTCATTTTCAAGCCCGAAGCAACATCTTTACCCAAGGGGTCACTTTCACTATGTTTTGGCTAGCTGAAGCATCCCGAAAAACATCATTTGGCTAACGGAGCATTAGAGTGGCATTTTAATGCTAAATTTGGACCAAATGCACTGATGTCAAAATATTAAAAAATGTCAAATTCAAGGTCAAAGTTAATAATTTAATTAGTGGGGATGACTTGGCATGTGTCCCCATTGATTCACAACCCACTTCATAATGTAATGGCATGAATAAGCCCTCGTTTAATTGATTGTTATGAGTTGTTTTAAAAAAAGGGGTGACGTGAAGGTGAGGTAGAGCCTCACGCTAGCAAGTGTGGGGGGTGCGATTCTATTAAGTGTGGACCACCTACACATAATATATATATATATAGTTATGATTTGAACCAAGTATTTTCCCACTCCAAGTCACATCATATGGCCCACGCAAGGAGGATAGTGATGTGGTATTGTTCTATTAGTGTGGAGTTAACATTGAAATCATGGCAGTCTCTTCCTAAAATCAAGGCATGATTTTTGTGTAGTTTGGAAGCTCGTGTTTATGGGTGACGTCAGCCTCCTCTCGATAGTCTAAAGCTCGCGTGAGGTGGATAGTGGATCCCTCATTCGCTTAAATTATGGAACTTTGGTTTAATAAAGAGTGGTTGCGATTTAAGTGAAGGATGAGTATGGCGTCAAGGTAGTGGCCAGCGAATGTTAATTGGGATGACATCACCCACTCTCACCCACGAGCCTTCATTTAAATCGCGTGAAGAGGAGATTGACGCCAATAGATCTTGGTGGGTGGATTTTGGGGTGATTGATTGGCGTGTTGGCAGCTCCTTTTCATTTAAGCTCCGATTCAACTCAGTTCAAACTCAGTTCAAGTTCACTTAACTCTGGCTTGATCTTTAGTACATAAATTCCCCCATGGGGTTTGGTTTTTGTATAAATACGAGGCCTTCTTCCTTATTCTAGATGGAAGCAAGGGACCTTTGCTTATATGAGTTGTAATTGTTTATCTTTTGATGGAATAAAGTTGAGACTTTGGATGACAAATCTGCTCGTGTAATACTCTTTCGTGGTGAATGCTGGTTTTTAACCGAAGTGATATCTATTTAGTTATGTTTGTGGCTCATGCAATTTTGAATATCTAGCTTAAAAGTTTGTATTCCAATCCATAGAATAGGCATTTGAATCTCAATTTGCTTATTTATGTGTAATCATTTAAGATTCAAGAATTATACTTTGTAGTCAGTAATACTTGTATGCTTTTGATTTTATGTGATTTCCATACTAGATCTGATCTTTGCATGAAGGTTTGTTTTGTAGCTTTGCAGATCACCGACGATGGAGTAAGATTGGAGCTCGGTTGCATCTTGTCTTCTTCATCGCTTGACTTTGGATCTAACTTGTTTACCATGGTGGCATCCTCCTCCTCAACCTTGTTCAAAGCTTGAAGCTTGAGCTCTTCCTCTTCCTTCTCAACGAAAAAAGGACAAAAACACTCAACCTAAATCTCTTTTCTTTTAAATTGTTTTGTTTTGGTTTGCAAGTTAAAAGTTGATCATTAAAGATTTATCATTTATCATTTTACTTGCTTCATTTAAGATCTAAGAAAGGGCTGGAATTGTACATCTTAAGGCTTAGATCTAGTTTCCATTTGCTTTAGCATTTCAAGGTAAAATTTTGCAAAATCTTTTCCAAGTGTTGAAGGTGTAGATTATTAGTTTATTTTTGCATCTAACCCATTGATTTGCTATTGAAATCTTGCTGGTTTTTAGCAGGTATACGAAAAAAGAGAAGGATATGCTGCCGAAATTTTGAGTTTCAAGCCACCCGGAGCGTCCATATTCAATTTTGCTTTTCCCCTTCTTCATTCTCTTGCTCTCTTGGCACTTTAGGGCCTTTTTTGACCCTATTTTTCAATGCTCAAAGGGCACAATTTATTTCAAATCATTGTAAAAAGTTTAATAAAAAGCAAGTGGGACAAAGGCCCCCACACCCCCTTCCCCTAGTTGGGGAAGCTTGTATCGCCTCTTTTGCTTTCTTTTTCTGTTTTAGTTTTGCATGCATAATAATTGTTTAGAGTAGTTTAGTTTGATTTTTCTTTCATAAAAAGAAAAGAAAAACTTTGTTTAGTTTTGTTTTACTTTCGCATTCTTTGTTTTATATAAATTGCGAAAGGTAAAAAGAACCAAAACCTCTTGAATCTCACTGAAAAGTGGATCAAGAGCACTCTCTATTGGAGAGGTTTAATTTTTTAGATTAGTTTTGTTTATCATTTTTTTTGGTAATAAAAGGAATCCAAAATCTCTTGAATCTCACCGAAAGGTGGATCAAGAGTGCTCTTTGTCGGAGAGTTTACTGTTAGTTTTATTTTTTCCGATTTATTTGTTTATTTAATCAATCTGACCGTTTTTTTCTCGAGTATCCGAAAGGTGAAAGAGACTCTTCGATCGACATCTAAACAACTCATTGTTATGTCTCTAATAAAATAAACCAAAGATTCCTTCCTCGTATGCTCTACACCGCTGCATCTTGTCTAATAGTTGGTTGTATCAGAAAGGGATACGAGCTACTAGATTTAATAGGGAAATCCACACAAGTCATTTTTTTGAGAACTCAAGAGGTTGCAAAGGGTAAGCACTACAGAGTCAGGGGGCTACTCCAAGCAAGTTCATCCTCGCCCCGTTGGACACTTGGTATTACCACTTTAGCACTCAGTTCGAAGGGACTTGACTTGTTGGGCCAAACACACAATTAACCCGCGCCCTTAATTATTCATTTAATAATCTAAATTTTACCAACCGAGACATTGCAATACTTTCATTGAGACTACACTAGCAACTTGTTGCCGCCTAATACACACTTTATGACGTGGGGAAGTCTCCAACCCGCTTGGTGTGTCCTTGAGGGCAAGTTAGAGTTGAGGACCACTGTCACCACAGTCTACCAACTCCTCCATTTAGGCCAAATCCCAATAGAGCCAAGGGGGATAGTCCCTACAAAAAGGTTTATTAACAATTTAGTTAAAGAGATTTTATTTGATTAAGGTTACAAGATTACGAGATCAGTGCCTAGATTAAATGGAGTCAAAAGATTACAAGTTACAAACTTACAAAAGAATTAAGAATGATTATCCACATTTGTTTAAGCTAAGCAAGACCTACAATATTAACAGTATGAACAATGTAAATGAATTACACAGTATGAACAAGTGTTAAAGAATGGTTAAATGAATATACAATGATACCTGAAAGGAAACAAGATATACACCGAATGAACAAATTATTATGCCAAATATCAAACGACAAATTGCTTTTGAGTTACAAGATTAAACAATGTTTTACTCAAATGTGCCACAGTACTTTAAAGATATTATACTTGAAAGTGCAAGGTACTGAAATGAAATTGAGATGCTTGCAAGATGTACTTGTAAAATGAAAGCCTTAAAAAGCAAGGATTTTGAAGCAAATACAGAAACTAAAATGTGGGTAAGATGTTTTGCAATGTCTCTTGGTTCATTTTAATAAATTTTATTAAAGTTGAAGTCTTTGATTAAGTTTTAGATCCGGTGGTGTGACTACCCCAATCTAGTATTTCTCAAGTCAAAGAGGGAATGCTGGTGCGCTCAAAATAGTGGAAACAAGTCCACCTGTAGCTCCTAGGTCAAACCCCAATGCCCCGGTGTTCAACAAGGAGGACGTAGAACGCCTAGAGACCCCCATGGTCTTCTAGTCCAACTAGCTTCTGAGGTCACTGTTTTTAATCAACCACAAAAATAGCAAGATGGATGCCTATTAAACTAGAGCCCCTAAGCCTCTCCGCTTTTCATACCCTTACCCGAGTTCCCTAAAGGGAGATAACAGGGGGGAAGAGGATACACAGACAATTTAGGTAGTATATTTTAAGTAAATTGCATATTTGTTTTTACAGTAAGCAAAATGAATTACAGAATTAACAAGTTAATAGAGTCAACCTGAGCGTTATCCCTTATGGGAGATGCCGGTACTTGATCTCTAAACAATTAAGAAATGAAATTGCTTTGCAGGAAAGTAAAAGATTACAGAAAATAAAGTGAAATTAAGGTTTCCTAAAGCCCCCAAACCCCTTCGCTTTTCATACCCTTGATTCAAGTTCCTTAAAGGGAGATAACGGAGAGCAGAGGATACACAGACGGATGTTAGGTTGTATATTACTCTTTGCAAAATTAAATGATAGGAAGTAAATTACAGAAATAAAATAACCCACAAGCCTCAAACTGAGCTTTGTGCCACTGGGCACAGTGCCGGTACCTTGAGGTACTTGGAGCAACTAAACTATAGAACAGAAAGAAAAAAAAACTAATCTAGATGCTTGCTTGAAAAAAAAATGCTGAAAAAATAAGCTAAGCTAAGCCAAGTATGCTAACCACACAACAATCTCCCTAAAGGAGAAGGTGGGTAAAACTAAAAAAATCTAGATCTATTTAGAATGGAAAATCAACAACTAGTGATCTACTTCCTACCTAATTACAATATGATTACAAATTACTTTGAAAGGGTTTAGAGAATACCCATGAGGAGACTCTCCCGGGGCTTACAGATAGCTAAAAAATAGAGTAAGAAGATAAGGGTTTGAACCATTTTGAAATCAGTTGCAAGTTGAGGTGTTTTGATGTGATTTGGGTAGAACCTCCCCTTGCAAACTATAAAACTTGCTTTGCTTGCTGGAAAATGACAGAAAATTCAAAAGGAAGTTGGAAAATGTTAGTATAAAAAAACAATAATTTTACAGTAAAAATATGGGTTTTAAAATATCAGAAAATTGAAAATTGGAGGGTTGAAAATTGCATTTCCCGCCATCTAGAACACAGTAAGAAATCAGATCTGAAATATATAATAAAAATATAACATATATCTATTAAAGAAAACTAGATTTTGCTACTAAACAATAACAAAAATACTAGTTCCTAAAACAGAAAACAAGATTAGAGATTAGGGCCTTGGAGGGAGAACTTTTCCAAGCTTGGATCCCTGCAAAGAGTTTAGCTAAAGCTGCAAAATTCACACATAGAGATGAGAACACCATAAATCATGCAAAAACCTTTGCAAAATCTTACAATGTTAATCACAAGTGCAAATAGAAAAACTTCTACCTACAAGTCTCTCCACAAAAACCTTTGTGGAGAGCTTCTATGATAAATAATGCAACAATAACCAACCATAAACAGTTACCTCACTCTTCAAGCCACAAAATGGGTGCACCAACAAATGTATGCTCCAAAGATTGATGTATTATAAACCCCAATAGGGCAACAACATTACAATAGCCAAAGAAAACTTGAGAGAGAAGAATAGAGAAGAGAGGGAGAAGAGAGAGTATTTTGGCAGCATAACCATGCTCCAAAGAATGATCATAAAATGAGAGGAGGGGCCTCTCTTTTATAGTTGAAAAGATCCCAAACCCACTCCTAAATCAAGGGTCCAAAACATAGATCTAAACTCTAGATTTCCTCCACCCTTAGATCTAGGTTTGTTGACTTTGCAAGCCATCCACCAATCATAACCAAGTGTGCCTCTTCAAATCCATGGTCAAAAAGATAGATCCATGTCACAATGAAGTTTAACCCTTAGATCTAGGGTTTCCATGACTCAAGTGGCGTCCCCTTTGACTCAAATTTTAATTTTTATTATTTTTATCTTTTTATTATTTTATTTTTAATCTTTTATTATTTTATATTTTATTTTTAAGCTTTTATCTTTTTATTCTTTTATTTTTTATCTTTTATTTTATCTTTTTATTCTTTTTTTTTATCTTTTTTTTTTTAAATCTTTTATTTTTTATCTTTTATCTTTTATTTCA
>LPNX010783360.1:229003-267010 GCA_001517045.1 Pseudotsuga menziesii | reverse complement strand
ATTATTACATCAAAACTTAATTAATTAACCACCAAATGGTAAAGTTAATTAATTAGGAAAAAATCAAAATAAAAATTGAAATCCTAACGAAATTCCGCAAGGCTACAAGACATGGCTAGCATGGTCATGGACAACAACTTGAAACCTTAGCCACCTCATGGGCTTGATTATCATAACGCCAATTCACCACTTTGGAGGATTGGTGAGTGAAAAACCCAACCAATTAAAATTGTTAATTAACAAAATTAACTGGAAGGGGAAAAAACACTCGGTGAAGAGGAATTCTCTGATAATAAAGTCCATGGTGACATCCTTAGATGAATGACCCATGCTGACATATAAAGTTACATTAATTATCCCACGCAGGAGAGCGGACATTTCGTGTACAAAAGGGGCAGAATTGCCCTGCTGAGTGAAAAATCCCTAGGATTTTTTCATGGTTCAAATTGTACAATATATACATCTACAATGTACATGACGTTGCCACCTAGTCGATATAGGTGGGCAACACAACCCACATTTGCAAGCACCCTTTTCATTTTGGCACTGGTCTATTTTGTTCTTTTTGCATAAGTGAATCACGCAATGTGTCATTGAATATTGTGTATCTATTTTGAATAAAAGTGTTGCTAAGGTTAAATCTTGTTTGCAGTAATTGGTAATCTTTAATTTCATCCATTTCATATTAACTCCTAGATTTAGTCTTTTCTTTCGTAGACTAAAAACCATAGATTTTCTTCTAATAGGGACCACCACCTTGGCTTCGTTAGGAGTTAGCTTAAACAGAGGAGCTGGGATCAAATGACAGTACCTCGCTCTTTGCTTGCCCCCAAGGCCACACCTTTCCTGCTTGGGAAACAACAGTTCAAAATATTTCTGTTAATGGTGTGCTTTCAGCGGACAATAAGTTTTTCCACAGTGTCTTCTTCACCTCTTTTATTTTTGTATCCTCGCACTTGCTTTGTATATTTTGTTGAAAATTTACCTTGGAAGTGTTTGTCCACCTAGACTTGCCTTTCGGTGGACAAGAACACTTAAATGTTGTGACTCTTAATCTTGTGCATTTAATAAAGTGAGAAGCAATTTAAAGGATAAGTTTATGATTATCCTATGTTCACATTTAAAATAAAGTTAAGTGAGTGATTAAATAGAAAGGGGTTGCTCTAACTTTATTAATTGACAGGAGGTGCACTAAATGTCATTTAATTAATATTTAATGGAGCATTTAATGTGAACCCTTCATCTAATCTAATCTTGACCATTAGATTGACAGGGAAGTTACGATGAACAAAAAAGACTAGGGCAAGGCAAAAGTTCAATTCATTGTGATCCTTTCCAAAAGATATTTTTGGAGAGAAGAAGAAAAAGATATAGTGAGGGTTTGAAGAGAGTTTCAACTAGGAGAGAGAAATTTCCAGAATTTGAAGTGGGCACATTTCCCAATAAATTTTGGGCACAAATTTCTAGACATATTTGGCACAGAAATCGAGGAAGGCTGAAGCACAGAATTGGCATAGAAATTGAGGAGTATCGTATAGAGACCGTATTGTACCAGACCTTACAATTGGAATAGTTTTTGAGGAGAAATCAAACAACATTTAATGTTGCTATCAAAATCTGTACAACATTAATTGCTGCTGTCAGAGGCTGTACCGGGCACGTTTTTCTATGTCATTTATTGCTGTTAGACCATACAGTTTCATACAGGTTCACACGTGTTGCACAAATTCGAGGGCTGAATTTTGAACAGGCCGTACAGGTTTGTCAGAGAGATACTGAGATGTTTTTTGAGGAAGAAAAGAGAAAAGTACTGCTGTTATGAAGTTGTAAAATTTGTGTGCAAATAATAAAACTCTCTCATAGAAAAGAGGTTTTCCCTTAGGGGTTTTATCCTGGACCATTGGTAAAAAACAAGCATGTTAAATTTCATGCATGTTTGGTTGGCTGAAATTTTCTGAGTTTAATATTTTGGTGAAAAAGAAAAATTTTGAATTCTTTAATTTTGGAGAAAGAATCTTATGTGTTTCAGTCAAGTCAAATTTTGTTTAAAATTTGTGCATTGAAGGGTTGGGCATTAAACCATGCAGAGAAGCCAAAAGGCTTGAAACCGGGTTGGGGTTCTTTCAAAAACTTTCAGCTTTCTTTTTTATGTGAGGATTCATTTCTATTCCACACGGTATTTTGAAAAACAACTAACATTTTTTATGGAAGTACATGGCTTGGTTTGGCATTGAGATTACGATCCTCCAGCTGTATCAACGCAATTTTCATCGCTATCTAGTTCGGTTTCAAAAATAAAAGTACTCCTTCTCACATCTCATGTACTTTATTGTTTGATCACATTTACAATAGACATTGTAGTTATTATGGTATTGTATCAGGGATTAGGATCAAGTCTCTTTTTCAAGAAGGTTTAGTAACATGTCTAGATTTGTCCAATTGGAGTTAGAATCTCTGAGGATACTTTTGGAAGTGCTTGACTTCAGCCATTTGGGTTCAACACTTAAAACAACACTTTCCCTTGTGACCTCCTTGCATATTCACCTCTTTTCATCCACAAAGCTTAGCTTGATAACCATATGAAAGTGAACGCTATAATTGATAATTGATGATTGTTAGATCGACCTTTTCTTGTTAATTGGTGGCAATAGTTCGATTATCGGCTAAGGAGTAATTGAATAATCAACGATCCCCTTCTCTTCACTATTATAGGTAACTCTATCTTTGATCTTATCCCTAGTGATTGGCTCACTCTAGGTCGTTGGCTCAGGTAGGCCCAGACTTGAGATGCCCTCTTTCTAGATCAAACAAGTCATTGTTCGAGTTCGTTCTTTTCACTTCTATAGATACTTATTTTGTGATCGCATTCCATAGACTTCGGCTATGGAGTCGATCCTTCAACAATCCCCGCCTCTCGTTTCTTTCATTTGCTAAAATTTTTGGATAATCTCCAACTCTCTCCTTTTGCCTTTGCTAGGTCAATGATTGCCACATTTCTCCTCATTCCTCTATCAGTTCTTCTGTAGGGTCTTTTTATCATCCTCCCCTTTTCCATCACCGCATTTGCTTGGTAGCTCCTTTTTTCTCCTCGCTTTTTTGATCCCCACATTTGCTTGGTACATTCCTTTTTCTACGAGTGGTTGTCCCTATTCCACACACGCTTGACCAAACTAACTAACATTTGCGATGCCGGTACATGGGTTGGTTTGGCATTGAGATTACGAACCTCCAGATGCATCAATGGTATTTATTATCATTAACACCATTGGTTTGAAAAATAAAGGTACACCTCTTCACATCTCATATATTTCATTTTTTAATCACATGTTTAATAGACTTAGGCTTTATTACTCAATTGTAACAAGGATTAGTGTCATGTCTCTTTTTAAAAAAGGTTTAGTAACATGTGTAGGATAATTTGGAGACCTTGATCCCTTAATAAAGTGAAAAACCTTAGGTATCAAATTCCCTTCCATATATTTTTCTTTCTCACTTTGTCTCTTTTAAGGTTTCTTGATTGTATACTTAGCTCAATTTCACATAGGTAATCCACTTCGCTTCAGTATCATATGTAACTCTATCTTTGATTTCATCCCTACTGGATTCCTTGCTTTAGGTCGTTGTTTCAGGTAGGGCCCGACTCGAGATGACAACTTTCTAGATTGAACAGGTCATCACTCTGCTTCCTGGTTTTCACTTCTATTGGATACATATCTTCGTTATGGCATCCTGTAGACTGCATCTATGGGATCGATACCTCAATAATGCCTACATATTCTCTTCTTCCTTTGCTAGAATTTTATGATAATCTTCAAGTCCCTCCTTTCCCATGTGAGTTCTCCCATAGTGTCTTCTTCACCTCTTTCATTTTTGAATCCTTGTACTTGCTTTGTAGCTCGCTTTTGTGGGAGGATTCACTCTTATTACACACGGTATTTTGAAAGAAAACTAACATTTTTTATGCAGGTACATGGCTTGGTTTGGCATTGAGATTACGATCCTCCACAAGCATCAACGCGATTTTCATCGTTATTTGGTTCGGTTTCTAAAGTAAAGGTACTCGTCACATCTCATGTATTTTATTGTTTGATCACATTTACAATAGACTTAGTAGTTATTATGGTATTGTATCAGGGATTAGGATCAAGTCTCTTTTTCAAGAAGGTTTAGTAACATGTGAAGACTTGTCCAATTGAATTTTGAGTCTACAAGATACTTTTTCAAGTGCTTGACTTTAGCCATCTGGGTTCACTTCCATATTCACCTCTTTTAATCCACAAAGCTTAACTTAATAACCAAGTGAAAGTGAACTTTATAATTAACGATTGTTAGAACGCCTTTTGCTTGTTAATCGATGGCTATAGTTCTACTATCGGCTAAGGAGTAATTGAATAATTGATGATCCCGTTCTCTTCACTATTACAACTAACTCTATCTTTGATCTTATCCTTAGTGATTGGCTCACTATAGGTCGTAGGCTTGGGCAGGGCTGGACTAGAGATGACCTCTTTCTAGATCGAACAAGTCGTTGCTTGAGTTCTTCCTTTTCACTTCTAGATATGGTTATTTTCGTTATCGCATTCCGTAGACTTCAGCTATGGTGTCAATCCTTTGACAATGCCTACCTCTCATTTCTTGCCTTTGCTGGAATTTTTCGATAATCTCCAACTCTCTCCTTTTGCCTTCGTTAGCTCTAAGAGTGCCACATTTCGCCTCTTTCCTCTATAAGTTATTCCGTAGTTGTTTTTCTCCTCCTCGCTTTTTCCATGCCCGCATTTGCTTGGTATCTCCCTTTTTCTACGAGTCGTTGTCCCTATTCCACACACGGTTGACCAAACTAACAAACATTTGTGATGCAGGTAGATGGGTTGGTTTGTATTTGAGATTACGATTCTCGAGATGCATCAATGGTATTTATATCATTATTAACGTTGGTTTGAAAAATAAAGGTACTCCTCTTCACATCTCATGTATTTCATTATTTGATCGCATGTATACAGGACTTAGGTGTTATTATTCAATTGTAATAGGGATTACAATCAAGCCTTTTTTTCAAAAAGGTTTAGTACCTTGTGTAGGCTAAATTGGAGACCTAGATCCCTTAATAAACCAAAAAACGTTTGGTATCAAATTCCCTTCCTTGTATTTTTTCTTCTCACTTTGTCTCTTTTAAGGTTTCTTGATTGTCTACTCAGCTTGATTTCATGTCGGTAATCCCCTTCGCTTTAGTTTATATGTAACTCGATCTTTGATCTCATCCCTAGTGGTCGCCTCGCTCTAGGTTGTCGTTTCGGGTAGGACCCGACTCGAGACGACATCTTTCTAAATCGAACAGGTCATCACTCCGCTTCCTTGTTTTCACTTCTATAGGGTACCTATCTTCATTATCGCATTCTGTAGACTACAACTATGGGATCGCTACATCCATAATGTCTTCCTATTGTCTTTTTCCTTTGCTAAAATTCTATGATAATCTTGAAGTTCCTCCTTTTGCGTTCTTTAGCTCTAGCATTACCACATTTCACTTCTTTCCCATGTCAGTTCGTCCATAGTGTCTTCTTCACATCTTTCATTTTTGTATCCTCACACTTGCTTTGTAGCTCGCTTTTTGTGGGAGGATTCGTCCCTATACCACACGGTATTTACATAAACAACTAACATTTTTGATGCAAGTACATGGTCTGGTTTGGCATTGAGATTACGATCCTCCACCTGCATCAATGCGATTTTCATCATTATCTGGTTTGCTTTCAAAAGTAAAGATACTCCTCACATCTCATGTATTTCATTGTTTGATCACATTTATAATAGACGTAGCTATGAACCGGAAAAGCTTAGTTATGAAATTCCCTTCCATCTATTTTTTCTCCTCAGTTTGTCTCATCTAAGGTTTCTTGATTGTATACTCAACTCGATTTCACTTCGGCAATCCTCTTCGCTTCAGTCTTATATGTAACTCTATCTTTGATCACATACCTTATGGCTGCCTTGCTCTAAGTCGTTGTCTAGGGTAGGGCCTGTTATCACATATATAGTAGTCGGGCTACCATACTCTATTTTTCAGATTCTAGTACATTTTTAGCCATCTCCCCTACATATGAGATGTTGAGATGAGCATTTATGATGGATCATTATATGATTGATGGACTATAGTACTTGTTATCACATATATAGTAGCCAGGCTACCATATTCTATTTTTCAGACACAGTACATTTTTCAGCCAGATCTCTTACATATGAGATGCTGAGATGAGCAGTTTATATGGATCATTTTTGTTTTAGTGGACTATTGTACTCTCCCATGTCAGGACTGAGTCTCGGGACACTCAGATTTGACGATCGATGTAGCCATTTATGTTATTTCAGAGCAGTCATGGATGCCCAGTTTTATATCAATTCTTTCTCATTGGACAGATGGTGTCTCAGATGGATTTTATTGCATGGTTATGACTCAGCATTTTATAGCGTTATGGTTATTATTGTTGTTATACTGATTCTTGTGACATGTATTAACTTGTGATATCATGATCTGGCGGTCATAATTATATGGACTTGGTTGTATCTTGTACTATGTATTGATGTCCTTAGTTAGACTTGGAAGTTCTTGATCTATACTCATTGGTTTTACCCTCCTTAGGGAGAATAGAAGTAGTCATTCCCACCATTGTTTTGGCTTGCTAGTGTTGGCTCCATCATCCACTGTCTTCACCCATCCATTACCTTCCATTTTAGTTTTCAACCCGACTGACTTCCTGACTTATGGCATGGAGGACCTTTTTCCCCACTAGAACTTTTGTTAAATAAGCCTCCCTGTTTATATTGTGTCTCGGCTATGAGTTGGTGACAGAACTTGCCTTTGGTGAATTGGATTGTATGCCTAAATCATTCTGGTCGGTTGTCCCAATGTTTGGCATTGTGCAGAACTCCCCCTAGTCACTTGAGATGCTGCTGGCTAAAACTGAAAGCTCATGTACTACCTATATTGAAAATATTGAATATGCGCCTATGGAAAATAAAAATTGTAAAACTGTGTTTCTTAACATATGTAAAAAGGGAAAGAGCAATGAAATGCTAAAATACTCCTTGAAGAGTATAAGAAAAGGTCCAAAAAGCAATGGTTTAAAATGTGATATATCCAAAAATTGCTGACCGTATTAAAATAAATATGTCTCGGATGAAAGCTGCGATTAGCTATGCTCTTAAGCAATGGTGAAGTCCCAAAAGGGTCATATAGGCCAAAAAGGCCATGGAATAAAATGTGATTCTAATGAACTTGGATCAAGCTTGATGTAGACATGATGCCTAAGTTGAATAAGCACTCTCTAAACAACTCATCCATCTGTGAGGCACTGCCATTCCTTGTGTTGTTGTTTGTTCGACATTGGTTATAGTGAGTTTTCCCTTTCCTTATCCAAAGTGTCATGATGTTGAGTAGGAAGTCATCATTTGCCTTATCCTTGTCATTTTCACCTTTCACCCCTCACTAGCAAATTGGCTACAACTATGAAGTGAGTATAGTCTTGAAAGTCTAAGTCTAAGTAGTAATAAATAAAGCCTTATATATGTATTGGTCGATGTACTGCCAGTGAAATGAATGCTACTTGTTGTGATTGTTACTTTAATGAGTTGTAGAACATGTCTTAACCTTTTAACACTTGCAGCAGATGGATGTATTCTGAGTTATTATGGGTATCTGATCAGTTATAGATGGTTATATTGTTTATTTGATGTGGTTGATGGTCAGATAGAGACCTATGAGGGGTATGAGTATACACCTTAGATGGATTTGGACTCTCTGAGTCCAATGAGACATTTTATTTCCAGTTCTGGGCACTTACAGATGTGATCAGGTTCATTCTGCCTTTCTGATGCAGTTTTCTTCACAGATTGATATTTTTGAGCAGGGAGATGTTTCAGTTGGATCTCCTAGGGCGTTGTATGGGCATAGGGGGGTGCATCCACTTGTTTGTACCATTGTACCCCCATCCTAGAGAGCCTGGTGGGCTCAGTTTGACAACGCAAGCATCCTAGGAGGCTGTTTTGGCAAGATCACGTTTCTCGAGGCAGATTAAAAAATGATTAAATAGCTATTGAAGAAATCGATTTGGGCTACTGAGGCAAGGAAATGACATGGGATGAGTCATGATGATGAGAGTGATGTCCTCCACACTTTCTCCAGCAGTTGCAGCTTCTGATTGGACCCACACCTATTTTTGAGCATTTTTTATTATTTTCTGGAGCTCTTTTTGGAGGCTCACGATTTCCTCAAGGAGGCACAAAAGTCAAAGAATTAAATTGTTATATTATTTATTGTGCCATGGGGACACCCAAAGGGAGTTAGTCAAACACTCCTTGGACCCACCATGTGCTTTCATTTATTTCTTGTTGAATGGGTTACCTTTATTTGGGTGGTTTAGTCCACTTTGGTAAATTATGGTTATATTGATCCATGTGTTGTATGTTGAGTTCATCTCAACCATTGATTAGAACATTTCATTTTTTAATCTTAGCCACTCGTTTTGAAAGTGGTTAAGATTTGGTTATGATTGAGGTTCTTTCATTTCTATTTAAAGGAGAGAGCTTCTCATTTGTAAGGGGTCTTTGGCTCTTGGATTTGAATAATAGAAAGACTTTTCTGTGGAAATTTTTTTGGATCTGCTTTGCATCTGATGTGCTTAAATGGTGATTAACTAGTCTCTAGCTTCCTAGCATTGTGGAAATTCTTGTGAGATCTATATTTTTCGTGGCTATCATTGTTTTGTCTATAGGAGGGCGTTTTGGCTAGAGCATTTTTGTAGGGGGACCTCAACTCGCCAGATTCTCTTCGTCTTGGATTAGGGGGTTTTCATTAGTTTCATTGTGATCTATGATTACTTCATTTTACTGTCTTGTAGCATCCAGTTTCTTTATTTTGTATGTGCAAATCTGATATGGTTGACGTTTGCTCATGCAGGGTAGGGGGTGCATTGATGGCTTGGAGCTTGCATATGTCATAGAAATCACGGGGATCTTCCAGAATTGATTGGGATAGCAAAGATCGTCACTGTTATAGAATTCTACAAGCTTTTCCAGGAAAGATCCAACAGGTAAGTCTCTTCTTTTTTTTAGATCTTATTCCATTGTACCTTGCTTCAATTCAACTTTTTCTTAAAACTCCTAAAACACTAAAAACACTAAAAATCAATAAACTTGGGAATAGTCCGATATTTTGCCAAACCATTTCTGGGTTTCATAGATCGGGCCTCCCCTTCATCAAATCAACTGAAACGCTGGTCAAATTCCTCACAGTTTGACCTAGATCTGATTTTTAAGCAGAAAACTGCATAACCCCCTCACTGAAAAATTGACCTGTTAGGGTTTTGAGTTTTTCTGATTTCTGACTTCACAGATAGATAGATCGGGTCTCACACAGCCTAAATCAACCCCAATGCTATGCAATTGCTTGACCATTTGGCCTAGATCTGAAAAATTGACTGAATCTGCCCTAGCGCCCTCACTGAAAACTGGACTTTTCCGGAAGGGATTTTTTCAGAAATCTGACATGATAGGCCGATAGATCAGGGCCCAAGCACTCCAGAACACCCCAAACGCTATGCTAGTTCCTCCCGGTTTGACCTAGATCTGAAAAATCAGTTTTCAGCCTCCTAGCCCCCCTCATCAGATTTTGACTTTTCTAGATCTGATTTTTCTGTTGATTTTCTGATTTGGGCTTGTAGATCAGGTCACCCTGACCTCTTCTCTCCTTCAACACTGAGCCCTTAGCTTCCAGGTAACCCTGGAACTACTAATCTATCCTCCTAATCCCTAGTGCTAGCCATCCATTGAGCTGGGTTTCCTGTACCTTAGCTTTTTTGGATCAACTACTTTTTTGGTTCGTAGATCAAGGTGTCTCTGAGGTGGGTTCTCTGAAACATTGGTTTACTGCTGACTCCATTGCCAAATGCACACAAGGCACTGATCTCCTAGCTAGCGCTAGCCCCAACTTGACCTCACTCCTATTCCTTTTGCCAACACCTACTGATAACTCAAGTCACCTATCTTTCACTGAGATTGTCCCCTTGGTACTAGGTAGTCCCAACTCTGTTCTTGCTCACCTTGTCACAGTTACGTTTGCCAAGATAGTGGTCATCTCCATCAGTTGCTAGTACCCTAACCCTAGAGCTAGGGTTTCCATTTACCTTGCACCTTAAGTACCCTGAAGCCCCATCTGATCTTCTTCTGGTGTCTAGGTCCGATCTCTCCTGTCGAGAGCAGATCTGGGTCTCCCCCATTGTTGTCTTGGACTAGGATAGCATAAAGTGAAGGCTGCCTTGATTGGCGTGACAACCATCCATTTGGGAGTCTAGGCAGTCGTGGTTCCACCCCTTAGTTGCTTGCCCCTCTACCACCCATCCTGGATCCACCTCACACAGGCAACTACAAGGTGGGTGATAACATTTTTGCGCCGTTGCCGGGGAGGTAGAGGCCTACCTTGGTTCAACATACCTCACCTTTCCATACAACATATCTTTTTCAATGAATTACTTGTGTGGTTCACCTGGCGACTCCACCTTGCGACTCCACTGAGGATCCTACCCGATATATTAATCTTAAATTCCTAGAGCGTCCCATAAACCCTCAAGGAATTCCCATAACTTACACAAGGAAAAACAGGCAAGTGTCCAACCTCACTGTTTCCTCAAGTCATTCTTTGGGATCCCTTTTAGTTTCATCTAGCCCAATGGCCAGAGCAACCCCTAGTGGAAATCAAACTTCTCCTCCTCCACAAAACCTTAGGGTGTTTGGAAGGAAGGCGAAGGCATCACCTTTAGATTTCTCCATGATCCCGAGGGCCCCACATGACATGCCTGAGAAATATTTTGAAAAGGTCCCTAAGTTTGATGGAGTATCTGCTACCTCCATTGAAGACCACATTGATAAAGTCTGGGACCATATGGAAGCATATCCAGCTGTGGATGAAGATGTATTCATGAGAGGTCTTTTGTTTTCTCTGGAAGGAGATGTGCGGAAGTGGTTTGATAGATTAGCTGCTTCATTTATCAATGGTTATGACCATTTTGTCACAAAGCTTAACAGTGATTGGTCTCATAAGTTGGATGGGAAGTTCCTCTTGCATCAACTATTTGACATAAAGAAGAGGGAGAATGAAACAGTCCATGAATTCAACCTGAGATTTGACAAGACTGTAGGAAACATCCCAGATGAAATTAGACCAAAAGACCAAGCGATTATTATCCATTATCTGAATGCTTTTGATGGTTGGTTGGGTTTTAATTTGAAGGATAAAAATCTGAATGATTTGAAGACTGCCCAGTTCAATGAAAAGATGGCTGAGCAGCACGCGGCATCTATGGGCAAGCAAAACTTCTTTGATCATTATGCCCCATCCACTTCTAGATCCGAGCCTAAGCTCCGAAAGCCTAAGGAGCCTGTGAATGAGCCAAAAGAGACAAAGGACACGTTAGAAACCATGCAAGAAATGATGAGGCAATTAACTGTCCTGACCAAAAACGTGGCTAGTTTCCATGATCCAAAGAGACATAGAAACCCTTATGGCCCTAGACCTTATTGGAACAACAATAGAGGTCCCGAGAGAGATCCTAATAGGAGAAGGCCCGAGTGTCCAGAGAATCCTGAGAAGAGGAATGTTAATTGGTGTGATGAAAATGACGAAGAACCAACAAACACCAGTCACCTTGAAAACCAACCAAACAACATCAATTTCATGGATGATTTGTCTTTCAATGATGATGGGTTTGGAAGAATTCTCCTAGAGGAAGAGCCATGGGAGCAAGAAGAAGAAGCTTGGGAGAAGGAAGAGGATTTTGTTGATGAGCCTAAACCCTCATGTTGTGCAGTAGACATCCCTGAAACAAAAGAAGAACCACAGGTTAGAATTTATAAACGAAGAGTGGATTCCCAGCCTTCTCTCTTTGACAAACGAAAAGTAATCAATGAAGATAAAAAGGAAGAAGAAGGTCTTGCCTTGGGAGATTTGAATTTGAACATTGACATCGAGAAAGAGTTGAGCAAGATAGTATGTAGCATCCCAATAACTGAACTGATGAGTGTTCCCTCTGTAAGAAGCCAAGTGGAAGAGTTCTTTGATGGTATTGGCCAAGACAAAACCCCTGAGTTTGTTTTAGAACCTGATCACATTCAGAATCCTGAGAGGGCACATCCTAGCAAAGATAAAAAAGATCCACCTGTTAACATACAATCTGCTATCTATGAGAGAAAGAATGGTGGTCACCCTCCCTTTTACCTAACCTTGCATATTCAGAATATGCTCCTGCATAATTGCATGTTGGATTCTGGAGCAGCTATGAACGTAATGCCTCTACATGTCATGAAAGAAATGGGATTGGAAGTGACTAGGCCTTATGGAAATGTGTGTGGCATAGACTCAAGGCAAGTGCCATCCTATGGTTTGGTAAAAAACCTTAGAGCTGATCTGTTTGCATGCTCAGACATTTCCACTATGATGGATGTAGTTGTTATTGACTTGGCCCCAGCTTATGGAATGCTTTTATCTAGAAAGTGGGCAGCTGGTTTGATAAAAAACACTTATGGGGAAGAATTGTTGAATAATGCTAAGGCCCATTTTGTAGAAGATGCAAATGAAGTATGGAAGTATAGGCAGCCTAAAAGCATGTTTCTAGCAATAGAAGAATCTGACTTATATTCGGAAGAAAATCAAACAACTCACAGTGTCAGGATGGTTAGTTTGGAAATGCCGGAAGGTGAAGGTTCAGAGCAATTAGAGGAATTAAGAAGCAATGAGATCCCTTTCCAAGATCCTGAGCAAAACAATGCTGCAAATCTTATGATTGAGGTTGATGAAGTTGATGATGCTAGGCATGTTGAAAGAATCCCTCGTAGAGTGAATGAGTGGTTTGCTTTGATTGACCAGAATAGAGAAAGAGAAAGCCAAGGCCTAGAGCCTATTTATCCATGGGAAAGCCATCTTGAATTACCTGGGGTAATAGAGGCTGATACTGAGCTCAGCAGCACCCATGTCTCTGATTTTGCTAGGTCATTATCTCATTTATCTTTGGAAGATGGCAGCTTAATTCAAGTCCATGATAGCTCTCTAAGTTGGTAAGAGGATGCCTTAATAAATGATGCGCCTGAAGGAGATTTTAGTCTAAATAATCTTGCTATGTTTCAAACTCCTTTAGCCATGCCGATTAATGCCTTGTCTGCTTATCCTCTCATCCCTAATTTTCTCCTACCACCTGAGTCATCTAGTCTTCGCAATCATGATCTATCTCACATTCCTAATTCTCCTGCACCACAGCCTAGAGTAGAATCAACCGATCTAGAGGGTATGCATATTCATGCTCCTACAGGGGAAGGATCTAGCCATGGTACTATTTTATCCCATAATCCTCATCCTTCAAAGGAAGATAGAAATTTCTGGACAATGGGAGAAGCTGTCAAACATGTAGTATCTCCTCATAGTGATAAGCCTAATGCAAGTCCACAAGGGGTAAGGGAAGATATTAGAGAGATCCTAGTTGGTGGCATAGCTATTCCCATTGATGGTGGTCCACCCAGATTTGATGTAGTGCCTTCCAGGAGAAGTTCAAAGATAATCACCCTGCAGCCACAAAACATCGTTGATGTCCATCGCATGCCTATACGTAACATTCAAGTGGTTCCCGAATCAGTAAATAGGAATAGATTTCCCACTGGAAGTCAAGTCCTTATTCAAAACCACTTGCTGCATTTCCGATCGGGGCAAGCCAATGATCTCTGGGTTGGACCTTTTTCTGTAAAGCATTGTGTTGGTGATATATGTTTTCTTGTTGCCAGTACTGGACAACAGATTTTGCTTCTTGTCAACCAGAGGGATGTGAGGGGATACATTCCCGACCCTACTTAGCCTTGAATCCCACTTTGTATAGTAGAGTAGAGTAGGTAGGACCTGAATAAGCCTTTCCCGACAGTAGTATAGAATTTTGTTTTGTTGTCTGAAGCTCACTTTTGAAGCTCTTAATGTAATCCTGCAAAATAAAAATCAAAACTTTGGTTATAGATTAGATTTATTTTCTGCTTTTCAGTTTCATGCATTTTTATTCAGTATTTTATATATTATCCACATATTGTTCTGACGACCGGTCTGTGAGTTTGGTATAGCTCTGGACATGTTGCAGGTAGTCAGGTACATTCTTGGTAGCGGTTGCATAGTTGGATGGATTGATCGAGGATGCTAGAAGCAAAGTGCGAGGACCAGAGATTTTGAGGTTCTCAAGCGCTCTTTTCAGCAGAGCACTTGTCCCAGCTAGAGCCAGATGGTATCACATATATAGTAGCTAGGCTGCCGTATTCTATTTTTTAGACACAGTACATTTTTCAGCCAGATCTCTTACATATGAGATGCTGAGATGAGTAGTTTATATGGATCATTTTTGTTTTAGTGGACTATTGTACTCTCCCATGTCAGGACTGAGTCTTGGGACACTCAGATATGAGGACCGATGTGGCCATTTATGTTATTTCAGAGCAGTCATGGATGCCCAGTTTTATATCAGTTCTTTCTCAATGGACAGATGGTGTCTTAGATGGATTTTATTGCATGGTTATGACTCAGCATTTTATATTGTGTTATGGTTATTATTGCTATTATACTGATTCTTGTGACATGTATTAACTTGTGGTATCATGATCTGGCGTTCATAATTATATGGAATTGGTTGTATCTTGTACTATGTATTGATGTCCTTAGTTAGACTTGGAAGTTCTTGATCTATACTCATTGGTTTTACCCTCCTTAGGGAGAATAGAGGTAGTCATTCCCACCATTGTTTTGGCTTGCTAGTGTTGGCTCCATCATCCACTGTCTTCACCCATCCATTACCTTCCATTTTAGTTTTCAACCCGATTGACTTCTTGATTTATGGCATGGAGGACCTTTTTCCCCATTCGAACTTTTGTTGGACAAGCCTCCCTGTTTATATTGTGTCTCGCCTCTGAGTTGGTGACAGAACTTGCCTTTGGTAAGTTGGATTGTATGCCTAAATCATTTTGGTCTGTTGTCCCGATGTTTGGCATTGTGCAGAACTCCCCCTAGTCATTTGAGATGTTGTTGGCTAAAACTGAAAGCTCATGTACTACCTATATTGAAAATATTGAATATGCGCCCGTGGAAAATAAAAATAGTAAAATTGTGTTTCTTAACATATGTAAAAAGGGCAAGAGCAATGAAATGATAAAATACTCCTTGAAGAGTATAAGAAAAGGTCCAAAAAGCAATGGTTTAAAATGTGCTATATCCAAAAATTGCTGACCTTATTAAAATAAATATGTCCCCGATGAAAGCTGCGATTAGCTGTGCTTTTAAGCACTGGTGAAGTCACAAAAGGGTCATATAGGCCAAAAAGGCCATGGAATAAAATGTGATCCTAATGAACTTGGATTAAGCTTGATGTAGACATGATGCTTAAGTTGAATAAGCACTCTCTAAACAACTCATCCATCTGTGAGGCACTCCCATTCCTTGTGTTGTTGTTTGTCCGACATTGGTTATAGTGAGTTTTCCCTTTCCTTATCCAAAGTGTCATGATGTTGAGTAGGAAGTCATCCATTGCCTTAGCCTTGTCATTTTCACCTTTCACCCTTCACTAGCAAATTGGCTACAGCTATGAAGTGAGTATAGTCTTGAAAGTCTAAGTCTAAGTAGTAATAAATAAAGCCTTATATATGTATTGGTCGATGTACCGCCAGTGAAATGAATGCTACTTGTTGTGATTGTTACTTTAATGAGTTGTAGAGCATGTCTTAACCTTTTAACACTTGCAGCAGATGTATGTATTCTGAGTTATTATGGGTATCTGATCAGTTATAGATGGTTATATTGTTGATTTCATGTGGTTGATGGTCAGATAGAGACCTATGAGGGGTATGAGTATACACCTTAGATGGATTTAGACTCTTTGAGTCCAATGAGACAGTTTATTTCCAGTTTCGGGCACTTACAGATGTGATCAGGATCATTCTTCCTTTCTCATGTAGTGTTTCTTCACAGATTGATATTTTTGAGGAGGGAGATGTTTCAGTTGGATCTCCTAGGGCGTTGTATGGGCATAGGCGGGTGCAGCCACTTGTTTGTATCATTGTACCCCCATCCTAGAGAGCCTGGTGGGCTCAGTTTGACAACGCAAACACCCTAGGAGGTTGTTTTGGTAGGATCACGTTTCCCGAGGCAGATTAAAAAATGATTAAATGGCTATTGAAGAAATCGATTTGGGCTACTGAGGAAAGGAAATGACATGGGATGAGTCATGATGATGAGAATGATGTCCTCCACACTTTCTCCAGCAGTTGCAGCTCCTAATTGGGCCCACACCTATTTTTGGGCATTTTTTATTATTTTCTAGAGCTCTTTTTGGAGGCTCACGATTTCCTCAAGGAGGCACAAAAGTCAAAGAATTAAATTGTTATATTATTTATTGTGCCATGGGGACACCCAAAGGGAGTTATCAAACACTCCTTGGACCCACCATGTGCTTTCATTTATTTCTTGTTGAATGGGTTACCTTTATTTGGGTGGTTTAGTCCACTTTGGTAAATTATGGTTATATTGATCCATGTGTTGTATGTTGAGCTCATCTCAACCATTGATTAGAACATTTCATCTTTTAATCTTAGCCACTCGTTTTGAATGTGGTTAGGATTTGGTTATGATTGAGGTTCTCTCATTTCTATTTAAAGGAGAGAGCTTCTCATTTGTAAGGGGTCTTTGGCTCTTGGATCTAAATAATAAAAAGACTTTTCTGTGGAAAATTTTCTGGATCTGCTTTGCATCTGATGTGCTCAAATGGTGATTAGCTAGTCTTCAGCTTCCTTGCATTGTGGAAATTCTCGTGATATCTATATTTTTCATGGCTATCATTGTTTTGTCTACAGGAGGGCGTTTTGGCTAGAGAGTTTTTGTAGGGGGACCTCAACTCGCTCGGTTCTCTTCGTCTTGGATCAAGGGGTTTTCATTAGTTTCATTGTGATCTATGATTACTTCATTTTACTGTCTTGTAGCATTCAGTTTCTTTATTTTGTATGTGCAAATCTGATATGGTTGACGTTTGCTCATGCAGAGTAGGGGGCGTATTGATGGCTTGGAGCTTGCATATGCCATAGAAATCATGGGGATCTTCCAGAATTGATTGGGATAGCAAAGATCGTCACTGTTACAGACTTCTACAAGCTTTTCCAGGTAAGATTCAACAGGTAAGTCTCTTCTTTTTTTAGATCTTATTCCATTGTACCTTGCTTCAATTCAACTTTTTCTTAAAACTCCTAAAACACTAAAAACACTAAAAAGCAATAAACTTGGGAATAGTCCGATCTTTTGCCAAACCATTTCTGGGTTTCATAGATCGGGCCTCCCCTTCATCACATCAACTGAAATGCTGGTCAAATTCCTCACAGTTTGACCTAGATCTGATTTTTAAGCAGAAAACTGCATAACCCCCCCACTGAAAAATTGACCTGCTAGGGTTTTGAGTTTTTCTGATTTTTTACTTCACAGACGGATAGATTGGGTCCCACACAGCCTAAATCAAACCCAACATTGTGCAATTGCTTGACCATTTGGCCTAGATCTGAAAAATTGACTGAATCTGCCCTAGCGCCCTCACTGAAAACTGGACTTTTTCGGAAGTGATTTTTTCTGAAATCTGACAAGATAGGCTGATAGATCAAGGCCCAAGCACTCTAGAACACCCCCAACGCTGTGCTAGTTCCTCTCGGTTTTCCCTAGATCTGAAAAATCAGTTTTCAACCTCCTAGCCCCCCTCATCAGATTTTGACTTTTCTATATCTGATTTTTCTGCTAATTTTCTGATTTGGGCTTGTAGATTAGGTCACCTTGACCTCTTCTCTCCTTCAACGCTGAGCCATTAGCCTCCAGGTAACCCTAGAACTGCAGATCTATCCTCCTAAGCCCTAGCGCTAGCCATCCATTGAGCTGGGTTTCCTGTACCTTAGCTTTTCTGGATCAACTACTTTCTGGGTTCGTAGATCAGGGTGTCTCCTAGGTGGGTTCTCTAAAACATTGGTTTACTACTGACTCCATTGCCCAATGCACACAAGGCACTGATCTCCTAGCTAGCGCTAGCCCCAACTTGACCTCACTCCTATTCCTTTTGCCAACACCTACTGATAACTCAAGTCACCTATCTTTCATTGAGATTGTCCCCTTGGTACTAAGCAGTCCCAACTCTATTCTTGCTCACCCTGTCACAGTTACGTTTCCCAAGACAGTGGTCATCTCCATTAGTTGCTAGTACCTTAACCCTAGAGCTAGGGTTTCCATTTACCTTGCACCTTAAGTACCTTGAAGCCCCATCTGATCTTCTTCTGGTGTCTAGGTCAGATCTCTCCTGTCGGGAGCAGATCGGGGTCTCCCCCATTGTTGTCTTGGACTAGGATAGCATAAAGTGAAGACTGCCTTGATTGGCGTGACAACCATCCATTTGGGAGTCTAGGCAGTCATGGTTCCACCCCTTAGTTGCTTGCCCCTCTACCATCCATCCTGGATCCACCTCACACAGGAAACTACAAGGCGGATGATAATAGTACTCTCACATGCCATGACTGAGTCTTATGACACTCAGATTTGAGGACTGATGTAGTCATTTAGCCATTTGCAGAGCAGTTAGTAGTGCCCAGATTTGCATCAATGTTTTCTCATTGGACAGATGTTGGTTCTGATGGATTATTTACATGTTTATGATTCAACTTATGTTATCTTGTGTTATGGTTGTCAGTGCTCTTATACTCATTCTCATGACATGTATTAACATTTAGTGTCATGATCTGGCAGTCATATAAATATGTGGACGTGGTTGTATTTATATTATGTATTGATGTCCCTACTCAGACCTGGAAGTTCTTGATCTATACTCATTGGTTTTACCCTCCTTAGGGAGAATAGAGGTAGTCATTCCCACCATACTTTGGCTTGCTAGTGTTGGTTTCATTATTTACTATCTCCACCCATCCATTACCTTCAAGTTATGTTTTCAACCCGACCTACTACTTGACTCGTGGCATGGAGGACCTTTCCCCACTAGAGCATTTGTTGGACAATTAGTCACCTCGTGAACTTGATCATTAGAACAACTTTCGCCACTTTGGAGGTATTTTTGAGTGAAAAGCTCAGATAATTAAAATCACTGAAAATGAATTTTAATCATCCAAGGAAGAAAACACTCGATGAAAGGACTTCCCTAATGAAAAAGTCCTAGGCATCTAAGTTATACAAAACTAGACCTTCATCCACAGGGGTGCAACAACTTCATGGAGAGAAGATAAGAAGAAGAGCTGCCTCGTTTGAAAAACTTTACTGGGTACTTCTTTCTCATCTTCAAGGCACATGGTACATGGTTGGCCACCTAGTTGGTTAGGTGGTCAACACTATGCTTTGTCTTTCTTCTAGAAAGATTAACAGGGACTTGAAGTAATAATTTAGAGAACGCCTAAGATAATGATTCAACTGATAAATTAAGATTACTAACACTCGATATAATGCGTGTTTGATAGGTATGGGAAATGACACAAACCACAAGCAAACTAAGTCCTAAACTGGAACTACAGTCACCAAGACAAGATGGGCACATTCCCTAGAAGACCAGTGCCAAATCTAAAGGGTTAAATAGAGTCAAAATAACGTGTCATTTAGTTTCTAGAGGTTTTAGGTCATGGCCAAAAACACCCAACTGTCAAAATTTCTTAGTTCCTAGCTATGTGACATGAAAATTAATAGGGTGTTTAACTAGTTGATTATTTTACGGATAGATGGAGTGGAAATGAAAACAAGAGAAAGAATGATGCCTTCCTTCATAATAGATGTTATGATAGTGACAATTTATTCCACATATATCAACTAAGAAGTAGATGGTGAAGTTCCAGCTCTTAACTAAATTGGCCGAAGTGACCAAGTGTGCCCTCCTCCTGCCAAACCAACAACAATAAATTAATCTAATTTCTCAAGAGAAAGAGACTATTACATATAAGAAATCCAGAGAGAAAATAAGTGATACAATGATACCAAAAAAATCCCTATTGTTCAACGAGCTAAGAGAGAGAGAGGTTCTTCCCACTAATGTGCCTTCCTTCAAATTGTTGCTCTTGTATGCAAGTCGATTTCACCACAAAAAATGCCAAGAATTTCCACAAATTCCTTCCTGTGCAAAGGAGAACAATAAGCAATCACTGATCATGAACAATCTACTGCAAGAGACATAAAATTTGCTCAACAACTTTTCTCTATTATCTCAATCCAAAAGCCAAAAGGTATATTACAATGAGAGCTCTCTCTCTAATATAGGAATGGGAGAGCACAATCCCTAACCATCTTTTTATCAGTGGCTGGGATTAAAAGATAGAGATGATGATCCAATAGTGGCAATCAAATCAACACCTCAATACATAAATCACTCACAAAAGGGGGGACGAGTTACCCAAGTGCACCCAAGTACAATAATGTAATGATATAACATGAAAGTACATGGATTGGGTCTCCTAGTGGCCACATTGTTCCCCTAGGGACATTACATAACAACCACATAAAACATAGTGTGTAACCAAGTGAAATCGTTGCCCACAACTATGCCCCTCTAGTGGTGCGATTTGGCTAGAAGAGTGTTATCACATATATAGTAGCTGTGCTACTATATCCTATTTTTCAGATTTCAGTACACTTTTCAGTCAGTTCCCTTACATATGAGATGCTGAGATGAGCATCTATGATGGATTATTATTTGATGATGGACTATAGTATTATCCCATGCCATGACTGAATCTTAGGACACTCAGATTTGAGGTCTAATGTAGCCATTTAGCCAGTTGCAAAGCAGTCAGTAGTGCCCAGAGTTGCATCAGTGGTTTCTCATTGGATAGATGTTGGTTCAGATTGATTATTTACATGTTTATGACTCGACATATATTATCTTGTGTTATGGTTATTATTGCTCTTATACTCATTCTTGTGACATGTCTTAGCATCTAGTGTCATGATCTGGTGGTCATATAAATATGTGAACTTGGATGTATTGATATTATGTATGTATGTCCCTACTCGGACCTAGAAGTTCTTGGTCTATACTCATTGGTTTTACCCTCCTTAGGGAGAATAGAGGTAGGCATTCCCACCATACTTTGGCTTGCTAGCATTGGTCTCATTGTTCACTATCTCCACCCATCCATTGCTTTCCAGTTATGCTTCCAACCCGACCTACTACTTGACCTATGGTATGAAAGACCTTTTTCTGCTAGAGCCTCTTTGTTGGACAAGCTTCCCTGTTTATTTGTGTCTGGGCTTTGAGTTTCCTAGGTTGTGTTGTCTAAACCTGAAACAAGTAGCGCTGCCATCAATACAATGTATTTGGAAATGAATGAATATCTTATGAAAAAATCCCATTCATGAAAACTAGTGTTTTTAAACATACATGAATGCAAGGCAAGCCTAATGAAATTGGCTTTGAAGTACATTGAAATGAATATCTTAAACCATTCATGAAAACTAGTGTTTTTAACCATACATGAATGCATGAAGCCTCAATAATAAAAATCTGTGTAATAAATACATGGACCAAGGCTATGGAAAATCAAAGGCCCAAAAAGCAATGGTTCCTAAAATCTATATCTAAAGATTGCTGGCCTCACTTGTATTGATTTGGATTGTGAGCATTTGTCAAGGTGAGTAAGCACCTCTGAACGTAACTTATCCATTTGTGAGACATTGCCATCCCCTGTGTTGTTCCTTGTCTGGCATATGCTAGAGTGAGTATCCCCTTTCCATATCCAAAGTGTCACAGTGTCGAGTTGGTATTCACCCTTCAGCCTAGCCTTTTGATTTTAACCTTCACCCTTCACTAGCAAATTGATTACAACTATGAAGTGAGTATGGTCTAAGTTATAGCTAATAAATGAAACTCTGTATTTGGTTGAAAGATCGCTAGTGACCCATGATTGGCTAGTAGCTGCGTGTAAAAGACGGTGACCCATGATTGGCAAACCAGTTACAAGGAAATGGCATGGAAGCATTTCCCTTACACCCAAGCAAATTTCAGTCAATTGGGATATATGGCGATCAATCTAGAGTTAACATGCAGTGTTAGTAGTTTAATGGCGGCAAGTTAACATCCTAACAATCGGAAACCGCTCAAGCTTTAGTAAATTTTTGCATCCATCCACACGGAATTGATAACAGGAATGTAGGCTTGAGGAATCAATAATCCAAGCACCGATTCAATTGGTTGAGAAGGTGAATTTAATGATAAACCCGAAGATTGAGACCCACCCTAACTTCAAGCAGTCGAGTCGTGGAGTTCTATGACCCGATTTCTATGTAGCCATTTTTGTTTCAACGGGTTGGAATTTTATAATTGGCGGCCTTTGTTTCAAACGCCGAAGCTCGGAGCAGTCAACCGGTTCATGTAAGCACACATAAATCCCGTGGTATATGGAGTGAATGTGAAGCTATTCTCTCGACTGGCATCCAGTTTGAACTTTGGCGAACCTTTTTGTAACAGTGGCAGCCAAGCATGAGTTTTTGCACTTGGCGTGCTTAGCTTGGCATCAACAATGCTGATTCTGACCTTGGCGTTCTGGAAACTCCAAACTTGAGTTTTCTAAAGAAACCCAATCGTATTGGGTTCAGTTTCATTTGTTTCCAGCTGCCTGGCGTATCTACGTATGGTTTTTTAAGCAGTTGTTTGTTGGGATTTCAATTCATATTTGTCGCACCTTTTCTCTCTCCATGGATTGCCTATGTGGAAGATCGGTTTTCCTTCATGAGTGGCTAGCCTATCCTCAAATTGGACTGCATGTTGTTATTCTGTATTGGCTCGCTTGTCTCTATTGGCTGCCATTCACACGGTGACCAATTCCAGATGGTTATAACTCCTATTTTTTGGTACCTTCGGTTACATGGGTTTTTCTCAAGGGAGAGTTCTTTTGGGTTATGTATGAGCTGCATTAATAATATGGAGTTGGTCAAGTATCGGATTGAGAGAAAAAAGTGGATCAAGATCCTGTTCCACTTTTTCTCAATTATTTTATTATTATTTTTTACTTTTAGAAAAGGTAGGAGAGCCATATTGGGTCTATAAAAGAAGCAAGCCTTCTTCATTGTAAGGATGGAAAAAATGGGAGGATTTTTCCCGAGGGCTTAATAGAAAAAATATCGTTTTGGGTTTTATGATTGTTTAGTTGAGTATCCTCTATGGTGTGTGGCATAAACTTGTGTGAATGAGCGATTGTTGTTAGAGGCCTTCTTTCCTTTCTATGTTTGCGTCGGAGACCATAAACAGATGCTACCATCCTATTGGAAGGTGGAAATCCTAGCAGTTGCTAGCCTTTTCCCTTTGTGAGCGTGCATACACGAGTATTGATGTTTACACTTAATCAAGTTTGATTGTATTGTATCTCCCTTTTTTGCATAGCGCATCTTCTGAAATTAGGAGGAAGAAGATCTAGTAGCTGCGCCTTTGACACAAGGCCCTCGTGGGTTCTCCTTTGACTCCATTTCTCCCTTTAGGTATACCGACACTAGTCCATTAGTGAGGTTTGATCTTTCCCTCCTTCCATCAACCATTCAATTTACCCTATGCTACAACCCTTTCTCTAAGGCAGCCTCTTCTATTCACCTTGTCTGCCATTGTTTCCTGCCTTAGTGATCTTAACGTTAGGGACGCCCCCCTTGAGTTGGAGAAGAGCTAACTTGAAGCAAGGAAGAGAGGAGTGTGGTGATAGTGTATGCTCTTTTCGCAGTTGCCATTGGGCTGGTGTGCCTAATTTTAGGCTTTGACACACACACATCGGTTAGGAGCGGCAACAGGGCGCCCCTCAACTTGGATAGATGATGTATTCTATGGTTATATCTTATATTATGAGGTTGTAATGGGGCCTGGGGTTAATTAATCCCCTGGTGACCCCCTTACATGGATTATCATGTTATATCTTATGTTATATTGTGATTTCCACCTTAAGGAGGTGTCCTTGAGCAAAAGTTTGCCCCCCTTTGATGTGGTCATCTCAATCCATGTATTGATCCTTGTATTGATGATCTCTACCGTTGATGATGTCTTAATCTCAACCGTTGGATTTTAGTTAGGTAAAATGTGGACACACTCTCAAGCTATTTAAGAGAGGTGATTCCTCCCATTGAAACCATAAGCTCTAGCACCAAAATATTGAATAAAGAGATTTATTCTGGGATTCGACGCTTCTTTCTTGTTTGATGAATGAATGAGATGATGACTGGCATTGTTATTCTTCTGCACTGAGATTAATCCGAGATAGATATTGTACACTTTCTTCCACCCATCCATTTGCAGGTTGAAGGAGGCACACATGAGGAAGGCGCACTTGTGGGGGGACTCACTCTGTGCGGACACTCGGGGTTTGTTTCCCAGGGAGTGATTACTTCTTCATGATTTCTCGTTCCCTGTATTTTCTTTACATTGAAAATCCTGTTCGTTTATCTTGCTAATTGAATTTCTTTGGTTTGGCAGGTTGAAGGGGCGCTAGGGTCACTGACTTAAGCAACAATCCATCAAGATCTCGCTAAGAGTTCTCATTTGATTGGAAGGAAAGCATTCTTCATCATTCAGGAGCTTATCAACATGATTTAGGTACGTTTCTCAAGTAAGTTCTCTCTCCCTTGATTTTCTCATGCTTTGCCAATCACAAAGTTTACTGAAAAAACCCTTGTTAGAAGTAGGAAAAATCACTGGATCCATTTGCATTGGGAATCGCAAATTCAACGTTCTGGGTTTTGTCAGCCATCCTGAAAAATCCCCTCTCCTAGGCGTCAGCATTGGACTCCATTTACCCATACCTAGGCACTGATCCCTTAGTGAGGTAGCGCCCCTCTTAGTCTGGCAACCAGTTTCCTTGTGTATTTTCTGGTTTTACTTGGATTTTCTCTAATTGTTGAATCTTTCATCCAAGTCAGTGTGTGGGAAGCTTTAATTCTCGATATCAACCTTTCCCTGGGAACTTCTCATTTGTCTGCTGAAACCCCCTAGGGTCTCAAGTTTGATCATTTGAACCAACACACTAATCCTAGATTCAGTTCTAATTTCCATAAGTCACTGTGTTATCTTATTTGAGTATCATTTCCAACATATTTAACCACCCCTACTCAAGTACTCCTTAATTTGTGGCTTATCTCTCGAATCTAGGGTTTCAAGCACTCACCTTACATATTCTCCATTAGGGGTTTGATCTGGTGATTTGCTTTAGGTCTGTCCTTTTAGGATAGGTCTAGGTCTCCCCCATTGTCACTTGCGCTTATCCAGTGACATAAAGTGAAGGAAGTCCTAACCGACGTGACAACCATCCATCTTTAGGGGGGTTAGGGTTTCGTAGGTCATGGCTTTGGTTTCTTGTCGCCTCTGCTAACCTATACAACATTACTCTACCGGGGCAACTACACGATCCATTAATGCAGTTAGATCATCCGTTTCGACAAAGGAAAGGTCAAGTTTGGGCTTTTTGAAGATTTACAGCGAATTTAAGCTAGGTATGGTATGTTGAACAAAGGGTGATTGAATGGCAAAATGTGGCGTGAGTATTATTGGCACAGCTCTCGAGATGGTTTTAGACACTTTACATGGCACTTTCATCATGATATTTATTTCTTCCTTGAGGCGACTTTTCTCCTTAGGAGGGTGACTTCCTTGGTGACTTTATGTATCTTATGTTCTATCCATGTAAAAGTGTAAAGTGAAGTCCCTAGAGGAGAATTGAGCCCCCTAGGTGACACCAAATGGGAGGAAGGTGATCTTAAGGGGCATACCCAATGAGGATGCCAAGATAGCCACAACTAAGGGGATGAGAGCTATAACATTGCAAAGGAAATAAGCAAAGGTAATCCAAGACACCGTTCCCACTCAAAAATCTTTACGGAATGGACGACGGAATAACAAATTTCTTCTAGGTAGAAATTCAAGCAAAAAGCATGTACCTACCAGAGAGAACAAAAGGGAAGCTCAAACCAGGAAGCCCAATCTTTATAGGTACCCAGGGAGGCATTCAAACGTGCAACAAGATTCAGGAAAATCAAAGAATGGTTAGGTAAAGGGAAGGATTGGTTGATGGATTTGAGGCACACTGATAGGTTGGAAAATGGGAGATTGGTTTGGTACCTTGGTATGAGGTTGCTTGAGGACAAGCAATCTCGGGAAGGGAGAACTGTAATTTCTCCTTCTGGATGAGAGCACCAAAGATGGGCTTATTGGTCTAATAGTTCCCCTTAGACCATAGCCTAGACAATGAAACGGGATAAAAATATTATTTAGGGTCATTTTGAACCCATAAGTCTATTTTTAAGATGACACTAGATAATATAAAGTAAAATTAAAATTAAAACATCATTTTAAATCACTTTTTAAAGAAAAGTGACTATTAGCCAAAAAAAGGGCCAAAATGAAAGTTATAAAAAGGGATGAGGAAACTCTTCTCCTCATTCGATTTTGGCATTGAGTTAAAGAGAGCAGGAGCCCTTTGGCTAGGGTTTGGAACCCTTGAGAGTTTGATTTCACCAGTGAAACAATTATGGTCTAATAAAGTTAGTTGGGGGGGGGGGGAATCACTTCAGATTTCTCAGATGCACTTCTTTGTCATAGTTGGATTTGCAACTCATCTTCAGATCTGAGAGTTTATTGATGTTTGGGGTCACAGTATGGAAGGACGCATTTGTGGAAGGAGAATGCCCCTTTCTCTTGTGAAATCGTGCTACCTTGGTCAATGAAGAAGGGAGTGCGAGTTCCTTCTATTACCTGGCACAAAACTTCACTTTATTGAAAGGCTGTAGATCCAAGAGGGTGCACTTGAACAGTATTCATCTCTGCTATTGGGCGCACTTTTTGAGAAATATGTCCTTTGCAAATAATAACCAAGGTCAATTTAGCAAAGAAATACCACATCAAGTGTGGGCCAAACTGTTGAGGTTGTGGATTGGGTCCAGCGCTGATGCAAATATATATTTCTGAGGATGTGTTCATTAATGGAGGAGGGCACAGTTCCAAAGTAGTTTACAATCAGAGCCTTTTCAAGCAAATCGTGGGCTCCTATTCATCTCTTCAAGTGTACCTCGGCGCTATTTGAGAAAGTCCGAGTCTGATTTTTAATCATTAGAAGCACCTACAGCCAAGTTTTGAAAGGAAGAGTCTGTTCCTTGTATTTATTCACTGCTGCTACTATTTTCCAGTTGAATGAGATATCTACAGCGCTGTTAGTAAAGGTACTCTTGGAAACTGGTAATTCAGAGTTAATACTCTCTTTGTGCCTTGTTATTGTGGGTGAATATCAAAGCTTTTATCTACAGGGTTATACTCAAAAATAATATAAACAGATTTGCATGTTTGGGACTGTTGTGTTTCAAATCTTTTGTCCCCTTCTATGCTGAAATGTACTTTAAGAATGGTCTGATATATTGTTACCAATCAACACCAAAACAAGCCACACATACCAGATTTTGGTTACAACTTACAGTCACCTACAGGAAAATTGGAAACCAAGTATTATTGAAATCCTCCATCAATCAAAACAGATAGCAGCCATATAAACTATGGAATGAGGATTGAGATTCAAGCATACAGTAGTATACACTCAGGATCAGTGAAACATTAATAAGACAACTAGCCTGCTCAGTTTAACAGTTAGGAGAAATGTTAGTGAATATTCCACTGGGAATATTACATATTTGTTTAGTCCTACTGTGTTTTCATTGGGCTTTTGCAGAGCACATTTGGACAAATTAGAGCAAGTATGGGTATCGATATTGAAGATTTAATTTGATGATGTTGAATCAGGAGCAAAGATTCATGGAAAATTCTAGCTCTGGGTAATGACTTTGATCTTTTATTGCGAATTCTTTTCATTCCATTGTCTACCAATTAAACGTGAAAAGTCAACCTTATAAAAATAAATAAATAAAACAATCTCGTCACATACTTCACAATAGTTTTTTGCCACTTGGATTTTCTTTTGGGGTTCTTGAGCTTTCTCTCTCTCTTGGGTGTCATTTTTTGGTGACTCCATTAACCCATAATCAAGGCACGAGGTCTCCAGGCAAGTCACACTAGAGGTTTTCAGGCTCATTTTGTTGGGTGTGTGATGTATTTTGCTTGTTGAACTCCAATTTGACAAATCGTTTGTTGCAAGCAACTCATTTGAGTGATAGGGAATCATTTTAGCTTCATCCATCTTCTACCTTGGCTAATCCTGTGAAAGATTGATTCATTCCCCCCAGGGTAGAAAATTTTGGTTATTAAAACCCTATCACCATTCTTTTGCATCTCTTACTAAATTGCAACTACCAGAATACTCTTGGATTGAATGTATTTGAAACATAGATAAACCCTATATACACTTCACTCTACCCAATAATCTTTCATAGATCTAAGAGCCTCATTTCAAGGTATTAACCTTCAGTTATGAATTTCTTGAGAATATCCTATGAGTAAAAGGGGTTGGACTTTAGTCTGACTTGGGACACCTACCATGGCTAGTTTGGTTCTCCAAGAGGGAATGAAGAAGCCGAAAGAGAGAGGAAATAGATCTAGAGTGACAAGCTAGAATACCTTTAGGGGGATAGGCTTTCCTAAGAATCACAGCCTTGGTGACCACCATTCTCTGCCATCCTGGACACGATCGCTAAATTGGGTCAATTATAGTATTTGTGATAACATTTTGGCGAGACAGAGACTTGCCTCAAGATTTTACGAGTGTGTCTTTTGTGTGTCATATCGGTCATATTCCATCCGACATTGATTCTAGTGGTTAATTAACTATAGATTCATCATTCATAACCATCAATTTTTACTAATCTCTATTTCTACCTGTCGTTACAACGGCATTATCTTTTGGTGAGGAAGAATCATAGCTCACCTGGCTACTCCGCATCATAGCTCCACATCGCGACTCCACTGAGAAACGATCCCATTCCTATAATTTGAGAAAGTCAAAGGATCCTGATAATTTTGAGAAGAGTCCTGTAACTTATACTCAGAATCGAAATAGAAAACATCCTAAGGCCCAATCATCTACCTTTTTATGTAAAATCACAAATTCACCTGGGTCACCAAGTTCTTTATTTAATTCCTCTTATCATAACTCACCAATCCCTCTATTGAGTCCAATGGATAATACAACTCAAGGAGGCAACGCAAGGACCTAGGAACTTTGATAAATTAACAGAAGCTTTATCTTTCGATTTTTCCCAAATAACCAGTGCACCACATGACATCACTAAAAAGTATGTCAATAAGTTACCAAAGTTTAGCAAAAGTAGTGTTATCTCAATTGAAGAACATCTAGATCTCCTATGGCAACAAAGGGAAGATCATAATGCTTCCGACAAAGATGTTTACATGAGGGGTCTTTTCACATCTTTAAAAGGTGATGCCCATAAATGGTTTAACTGTTTAGCTGTTGGATTTGTTACAGACTACAATATGTTTACCTAGTTATTAATTGATGAGTGGTTAGTAAAATTGGACGGGCGCTTTCTTTTGCACCAATTCTTTGAAATTAAGAAGAAGGAAAATGAGACTGTCCATGCATTTAATATCTATTTTGATAAGATTGTCTCAAATATTTTGGATGATATTAGGCTAGAGGACCAAGCCATTCTAATCCACTGCTTGAATTCATTTGATGGTTGGATGGGTCTTGTTATAGCATATTTTGTAGCTAGAGCTACCATGATGCATTAGACTATATTCTTTTTCCAGTCAGTGCCAGTCCCAGATGTGTTGAGCATAATTTTCGAGAGATCATCGGTGGTACTATTAGTCAGAGCCATTTCTTTTGATCAGCAGCAGTATCCAATGACAGCACATAGCTATGTCACATGGTTCGGGTTCGTGTTCGGGTTCAGCGAGCTTCAGGTTCGATTCGGGTTCGATTTTTTGGATGGGGTTCGGCATAGGTTCGTCTATATACATTTTTCAATATATATATATATATATTTACACACTAATTAGAAATTAGTATTGTTGTAGAGTCACAGAGTGTAGTCTAGACTCTATATCATGAATTATAGCATAAATCATTTCAAAATAAACAATAATGAACCTTTAAAGATCAAGGATTAGCTTAATCATGAGCATATGAATACAATTTTAAAACAAATTAATTAATTGGTCTTTTTAGGTCCAATAAACCAAAGTTTGGTCTGAATAGACACGTTAACCATCATCATCATTTATGAGAAATTTAATAAGAAAGCCAAATATTTTATCCAAATATATTATCTAAAAAAGCGATCTTACTTTTGAGGAAGTAGAAAATAATGTTGTTGAAAAATAAATATTCTTTTATTAGCATTTCTCATATTTTTTGTTCTATCATTTTTTATGTTTTGTTTTTAATAAAAAGTAAATATATTTTTTCTAAGTCAAAAGAAAAATGATATATACTATTTCGTTCAAGTTCGTTTAAGGTTCGTTTGAGGTTCGTTCAGGTTCGTTTGAGGTTCGTTTGAGGTTCGTTCAGGTTCGTTTTGGGGTTCGTTTGAGGTTCATTTTGGGTTTGGCATTCAGGTTCGCCGAACCTGAACGAACTTTGCAAATTTGTTTAGGTTCGCCGAATTCCGAACCTGGAGGTTCGGGTTCGGCGAACCCTGTGACATAGGCCTTGGATAATCCACTGAGATGGACTTGTTGTATTTGTTGTCACATATATAGTAGTTGGGCTACTTTTGTTCCTGAGCAGTTCTTTGAGCCAGTTCTTTACGATGAAGTTGAGAAGTACATCAAGTTGAGAAGTTGTAGAACCAACAAAAGTTGAAGCTAAGGAGAAGCATGAACAAGTCCTAATCAAGGCAATGAGGATCATTGTTGATTCTATTAAAGATCACTTGATCTCTCAAGTGTCATCTAAGAAGACACCAAAGCAGATGTATGATGCACTTTCCAGAATGTATGATAGAAGGAACATCAATAGAAAGATGAATCTGAGAGCTCAACTGAAGGGCACCAAGATGAGTAATGAAGAATCAATTCAAGATTACTTCACAAGGGGTTTCCCAGTTCAGAGAGCAACTAAGTGCTATTGGAGACATCCTTGATGAGGATGAACTAGTTATGACTACTCTCAATGGTCTCACTAGACCTTGGGACTCATTCATACAAACTCTGTGTGCCATAAAAGAAAGTATGGAGTTTGACATAGTATGGGAAGATTGCATTCAAGAAAAATATAGAGCAGCTAACAGAGAAGCTCTACTCAGAGAAAATGATCAGGCTCTAGCCATCCATACTAAAGGAATAAAACAATCAAACTTCAAGGAAGGTAACCATAAACCTTCAAAGAAGAAGTTTCAAAAGAAAATGAAGGGTTACTCAAAGTATCATTGCTACAACTGTCATAAAATAGGACACCTTGCCAGAGAGTGTCCATCACCAAAGAAAAACAACAACAACAAAAGACATCATGCTCATCTAGCCTTCCGTTGAGCTGATTTTCCTGTACCTTAGATTTTTCGGACTAACTATTTTCTGGCTTCATAGATCAAGGTGTATCCTAAGTGGGTTCATTGAAACGTTGGGTTGATGCTGACTCCATTGCCCAATACACACAAGGCACTGATTTCCTAGATAGCGCTATCCTTAAGCTCGCCTCCCATTCCCTTTGCCAACACTCATTGATAGCTCAAGTCAACTATCTTTCGTTGAATCTGTCTCCTTGGTACTAGACAGTCCCAACTCTGTTCTTGCTCACCCTGTCACAAATACATTTCTCAAGACAGTGATCATCTTCACCAGTTGCTAGTACCTAAACCCTAGAGCTAGAGTTTCCGTTCACCTTGCACCTTAAGTACCCTGAAGCCCCATCTGATCTTTCTGGTGTCTAGGTCCTATCTCTCCTGTTGAGAGCAGATCTGGGTCTCCCCCATTGTTGTCTTGGACTAGGATAACATAAAGTGAAGGCTGCCTTGATTGGCGTGACAACCATCCATTTGGGAGTCTATGCAATTGTGGTTCCACCCCTTAGTTGCTTGCCCCTCTACAATCCATCCTGGATCCACCTCACACAGGCAACTACAAGGCGGCTGATAACATTTTGGCGCCGTTGCTGGGGAGGTAGAGGCCTACCTTGGTTCAACATCCCTCACCTTCCCCTATGACATATCTTTTTCGGTGAATTACTTGTGTGGTTCACCTGGTGACTCCACCTTGCGACTCCACTAAGGATCGTACCCGATATATTAATCTTAAATTCCTAGAGCGTCCCAGAAACCCTCAAGGAAGTCCCATAACTTACGCAAGGAAAAACAAGCAAGTGTCCAGCCTCATTGTTTCCTCAATTCATCCTTTGGGATCCCTTTTAGTTTCATCTAGCCCAATGGCCGGAAGAAACACCACAAAAACCCTACGTTGTTTGGAAGGAGGGCCAAAGCATCACCTTTAGATTTCTCCCTGATCCCAGGGGCCCCACATGACATCCCTGAAACATAGAAGAACCACAAGTTAGAATTTATAAACGAAGAGTGGATTCCCAGCCTTCCTTCTTTGACAAAAGAAAAGTAATGAACGAAGACAAAAAGGAAGAAGAAGATCTTGCCTTAGGAGATTTAAATCTGAACATTGACATCGAGAAAGAGTTGAGCAAGATAATGTGTAGCATCCCAATAACTGAACTGATGAATGTTCCCTCTGTAAGAAGCCAAGTAGAAGAGTTCTTTGATGGCATTGGCCAAGACAAAACCCCTGAGTTTATTTTAGAACCCGATAACATACAGAGTCCGGAGAGGATACATCCTAGCAAAGATGAAAAGGATCCACCTGTTAACATACAATCTGCTATCTATGAGAGAAAGAATGGTGATCACCCTCCCTATTACCTAACCTTGCACATTCAAAATATGCTCCTGCATAATTGCATGTTGGATTCTGGAGCAGCTATGAACGTAATGCCTTTGCATGTCATGAAGGAAATGGGATTGGAAGTGACTAGGCCTTATGGAAATGTTTGTGGCATAGATTCAAGATGAGTGCCATCCTATGGCTTGATAAAAAACCTTAGAGCTGATCTGTTTGCATGCTCCGACATCTCCACTATGATGGATGTAGTTGTTATTGACTTGCCCCCAGCATATGGAATGCTTTTATCTAGAAAGTGGGCAGCTGGTTTAGGTGGATACCTCATGATGGACCTCTCATACCTTTGTGTCCCGAACTTTGACGGGGCTCTGATCAGAATCAATAGGGAATCTTGCTATGAGAAGCATTTGGAGACTTTTGAAGAAGGGATTAAAAATACATATGGGGAAGAACTGTTGAATAATGCTAAGGCCCATTTTGTAGAAGTTGCAAATAAAGTGTGGAAGTATAGGAATCCTGAAAGCATGTTTCTAGCAATGGAAGACTCTGACTTATCTTTGGAAGAAAATCAAACAACTCAAATTGCCAGGATGATTAGTTTGGAAATGCCTGAAGGTGAGTGCTCGGAGGAATTAGAGGAGTTAAGAAGAAATGAGATCCCATATCCCGAGCAAAACGATGCTACAAATCTTATAATTGAGGTTGATGAAGTTAATAATGCCAGGCATGTTGAAAGAATCCCTCGTAGAGTGAATGAGTCGTTTGCTTTGATTGACCAGAATAGAGAAAGAGAAAGCCAAGGACTAGAGCCTATTTATCCATGGGAAAGCCATTTTGAATTGTCTGATGTAATAGAGGCTGATAATGAGGTCAGTAGCACCCATGCTCCTGATTTTGCTAGGTCATTATCTCATTTATCTTTGGAAGATGGTAACCTAATTGAAGTCCATGATAGCTCTCTGAGATGGCAAGAGCATGCCTTAATAAATGATGCGCCCAAAGGAGATTTTAATCTCAACAATCTCGCTATTTTTCAAACTCCTTCAGCCGCGCCAACTAGTGCCTTGTCTGCTTATCCTCTCATTCCGAACTTTCTCCTGCCACCTGAGTCATCCAGTCTTCACAATCATGGTCTATCTCACATTACTAGTTCTCCTGCACCGTAACCTAGAGTAGAACCAGCTAATCTAGAGGGTATGCATATTCATGTTCCTGCAAGGGAAGGATTTAGCCACGGTAATGTTATATCCCATAGTCCTCATCCTTCAGAAGAAGATAGAGATTTTTGGATAGTGGGAGAAACTGTCAAACATATAGTATCTCCTCATAGTGATAAGCCTAATGCAAGTCCACAGGGGGTAAGGAAAGAGATTAGAGAGATCCTAGTTGGTATCATAGATATTCCCATCGACGGTGATCCACCCAGATTTGATGTAGTCCCTTCCAGGAAAAGCTCAAAGATAATCACTCCGCAGCCACAAAACATCGTTGATGTCCATCCCATGCCTATACGTAACATTGAAGTAGTCCTTGAATCAATAAATAGGAATAGATTTCCCACCGGAAGTCAAGTCCTTATCCAAAACCACTTGCTGCATTTTCGATCGGGGCAAGCTAATGATCTCTGGGCTGGACCGTTTTCTGTAGAACGTTGTGTTAGTGATATATGTTTTCTTGTTACCGGTACTGGAGGACAGATTTTGCTTGCTGTCAACCAGAGGGATTTGAGGGGATA
Organism: Pseudotsuga menziesii; assembly: GCA_001517045.1. Classification (NCBI taxonomy): domain Eukaryota; kingdom Viridiplantae; phylum Streptophyta; class Pinopsida; order Pinales; family Pinaceae; genus Pseudotsuga; species Pseudotsuga menziesii. Next base: position 232,432 of record LPNX010783360.1, on the reverse strand, counting down.
CATTCCTGACCCCACTTAGCCTTGAGTCCCACTTTTCCTTGTAGAGTAGAGTAGGTAGGACCTAAATAAGCCTTTCCCGACAGTAGTATAGAGTTTTGCTTAGTTGTCTGAAGCTCTTAGTATAGAGTTTTGAAGCTCTTAGTATAGTGTTGAATTCTGTTATCCTGCACAATAAAAAATCAAACTTTTACTGAAAGTTGTAGTTATATATTAGATTTATTTTCTGCTTTACAGTTTCATGTATCTTTACTTTCAGTATTATTTTTTATCCAGATATTGTTCTGACGACCAGTTTGTGAGTTTGGTATAGCTCTGGACATGTTGCAGGTATTTAGGTGCATTTTTGGTAGCGGTTGCAGAGCTGGATGGATTGATCGAGGATGCAAGAAGCAGAGTGCGAGGACCAAAGATTCTGAGGTTCTCAAGCGCTCTTTTCGGCAGAGCCCTTGTCCCAGCTGGAGCCAGATGTTATCACATATATAGTAGCCAGGCTACCATATTCTATTTTTCAGACACAACACTTTTTTTCAGCCAGATCTCTTAGATATGAGATGCTGAGATGAGCAGTTTTGATGGATCATTATTATATTAGTGGACTATTGTACTCTCCCATGTCAGTGTTGATGAAATTGTCATTGATGCCAACATGGTCTTGATGTCATAGCAGTTGCTGAAGATGTTGATAACCCTAGATGATGTCCTTGCATGTGCATGGAAGCCCTAGTGGCTTAATGGAAAGTTGTCATAAGCGCTGGAGGTTGTTGATGATATATGGGTCAACTTATAATCATGGAGATGGAGTCCATGGGTATTTTTGAAGAAGACTTTAAGATGCAAAGAAGCCCGTTATGACCCAAGTCACTTGAATTTTAAATAGTTAAAGTAAATGGTGAAGTCAGCCCAGTCAAATGGATAGTCAATACAATAAAAACAGGTGTCCCTAATGAATTTTGAAGAAAGTCTTTTAAATGGGGTGAAATGAAATAAAATAAAAAAAAAGTGGGGACCACCTCAAGGAATGGTTAAATACTTTGTGGGCACTCACATAATATAATAACAAATAATATTAAAACAAAGAAAAGTTTAATGCTAAAAATATATATATATATATATAAAATATAGTAAAATATTCCCTAAAACTAGGAAATGTTCCTTCTAACTTCTCATATAAATATAACTACATTTACCTTGATTGGAAGAGTAGCTCTTGATAAATGATTGAAACAGTCGTATCCTTTTTAAGAGTGTGTGTAGCGTGGAGAACTCTGCGATTTGATAAGGCAGCAGAGGAAATTTTTGGCACGGTTTTGGACAGCAGAGAAATGTGAAGAAGCTGGAGCAGACTCAGAAATTTATTTTGGATCAGCGCTGAAATTTTTGGAGCTGTGAAGAAATATTGTTTAAGGAACAGCAGTTCATTAGCGGAGGAGAATTTTGCTGGAAGTCCATCTTTGGACTTGTTTGGACTTTCACGGCAATCTGAAATAAAATCGTGGATTTTTTTGGTGTATGCGTGGAATTTGTTTTTTGGAGCATGCGTGGAATATTTTTGAAACAAGCTCGCTGGTGGATTTGCAGAATGAAGAAATAATATTGCTCTGAGATTCTTCAGTGGTAGAGCATGGATTATTAGCAGTTCTATGAACGATTTGGTTTTTGGAAACTGTGATGCTGGATTTGTTTTCATAGAGCATGAATCTCTGGATTTTCTCGTGCTCTAAATTTGATATCACTAGGGCACACCATCATCACATCTGGCATCATCGGTCATACATACATCTTAATTTGGAAAACATAGAATGAAGCAGCCTGAACAAATCCGACAGGTTCCCACATGAACTATTGATCTTCCTTAAGCGATGACAACTTTGAACTGGCATTGAAAGCATGACTCGTTTGCAAAATACATGGAGGTGTGATCTGAGAAAACACATTGTGGAATCTCAAGTATGGGTGTACAGTCGTTGAGAATGCAGACCCGATTTCTTTTGGTGTCAATTTTTCTGTTTTGGAGCGTTCAGAAATTGACTAAAGTAAATTCGGCACCGAAGGTCTCTTAGTGGGGAGGCATTCTTTTCTCTAAACCTCAGATCTCATTCTTTGAGGGATCAACTTATAAAAGGAACGTATTCACCAGACATCTCGAGGGTTTCACGTTTTTAGCATTCTTGCCTGTTTTGAAAAACCATTTTATTGAATATCAGTTTATATATAGGAGTCCACCTCTTGAAAAATGAAGTGAGGGCGTTCTTAGAGTCTTTCAAAAGATTCCACTGTGTTGAGCCTTTAGTTCATGGGAAAAGGCATGAACAGCTTCCAGCCAGACAAATACGATATGCTTCATAGCTATGGGCAGTGGCCGCTGTGTGTGTATAGTGGAGTTTGAACGGGGTGAAATAATCTCAATTTCTTTTGGGTCCACTCTCCTGAGAGCTGGAGAAGACTTGGTGAATTTACAGGACTTTTAAGAGTTGAGTGATCGACTTTACACATACTAGAATGCTTTTAAACCATGCCCTACATTCTTCAATAGTAGCAGTAACTAAAGGTGAAAATTCAGACACCATGAAGAGCATCAAGCAGCGATTGAACAAGATAGCAGGTTGGGTGTGAAGATGTTGATGCGAAATCATTGTGAAAGAGGCAGTAGACAATTTGACAGCTGATTGGAGCTTGCTGACTGTGGAGTACTGAGGCAAAAGCAACAGTGGTGATGCCCTAGCTGGACAATGAATGAGATGAGCGAAGTGATGTTCCAGAATTTGCAGAGGTTGAGATATGTGATTTCTTTATCATCTTGAGAAAGATAATGACAGAAGGCAGCCTTAGATCCAATGATCTCAACATATAGAGGTCACATTATTGGTGAGTTAATTCTGATGTTCCATTTTTGCTAAGTGAAAGTCCTGAATCTTCTATGGTGTTTGGACAGTCCAAGTTTCTCAACATTTGTGCATGGTTCTGTATTTGATGGCAAAGTGAAGACTGTGATGATAATGCCCAGTCTGAGTTTGATATTTACAAACAGTCTGAAGTCTTTAATTCCTATTGAAGATTGATGGAACAGTATTAGAAATTGATAGTGTATGATGACAGTCCTGAAGTTTTGTTTGTGAAAGACCATACACAGTCTGATTTTCAGAAGCACATTCTCAGTTAGTATACACAGTACTAGGTTGTCATATGTTTTGATGTTTGGCAGTAAGGGAAGAGGTGTGGTGAGCAGAGTTTGTCTGCTTATATGGAGATCAAGTCTGAGAGAATACACTGTCCAAGTTTGGACTTTTGATTGAGTTCCTTCGAAGCATACACACAGTCTGAATTGATGTGTTCTCTGATATAATAACCAGTCAAGGTCAAGGTTGAATTTGACTATGAGCAGCAGTAAAGAAAGATAAAGCACAAGTGCAGATTTATATGATGCTAACA
>LPNX010783360.1:185856-228624 GCA_001517045.1 Pseudotsuga menziesii | reverse complement strand
ATAATACAAAAGATTACAAAATTATATTGTGTTGTGTTCTGTTGTGTTATAGTCTCTGATGATCTAAATGCTTATGTTATATGAATGATGATATGAAAGATGTTGGATTGATGTATTGATAATTATCTGTATCAAGCTAATCGTGTTAAGCAAAGAAAGGCTTAAAAATTGGTTTCACACTGATTCACCCCCCCCTCTCAGTGTCTACAGTCAGGACTGAGTCTCAGGACACTTAGATTTGAGGACCGATGTAGCCATTTATGTCATTTTCAGAGCAGTCATTGATGCCCAGTTTTATGTCAGTTCTTTCTCATTGGACAGATGGTGTCTCAGATGGATTATATTGCATGGTTATGACTCAGCATTTTATATTGTGTTATGGTTATTATTGCTCTTATACTGATTTTTGTGACATGCTATGTTGCACAGGGACCCGTCCCCCCTAAAATTTCAACCGTTCCCTACATTCTGGCGTTCCGGGGACTTTGGAACTCCTCGGAAACGTCCCCAAATGGTCGGGGACTCCATTGGGGACTTGGGGACCATTTTTCCGTACCTTAAACGTACCCCAAAAAATAGGGGACTTTTCGGGGACGTCCCCGAAGTCCCTAGACCAATTGGGGACTCCCACACGTCCCCTTTCCTGTACATTTAAAAAAAAGTAAAAAAAAATTAATTAAAATTTAAAAATTTAAAAACTTAAAACACTACCCTTCATTTATGCTTGGATAGACTCTTCCTTTTGCATATGAATTTCAAGTTTCAAACTTTAAAGACTAAAATATTTTTGTGATTACATTTGTAGACTTTAGTCTTTTATGTTTCATGAATGATTCATAACTCTTAACTTTTAAATTGAAATTGAAATTTTTCAGTTTTTTTATAAAGTTTACATGGCAAATATTTTAATTTCATGCTGCAATCATGTTCTGATTTTTCATTTTTATGACTCATTTATCTCAATCAAAGGCTGCAAACATGTATGTTTTGATGTTTCAATGTTTCATTGTTTTATGATAAAAATTCATGGAAGCTATTTTAATATTCTGCTGCAAAGATTTTTTATTTTATGATTTATCTCAATGTAAATAATTTTTATTTTAATTATATATATAATAATATATATATATATTACTTTTAAATTTTATATTATATAATTGCCGTCCGCAACCTGCCGTCTCCTGAAAAATTGGGGGTGCGCTCTAGCCGTCCCGGAAACTCGTCCCTGCGTCCCCTGCGTCCCGCCGTCCCCGAGACCAGTGCAACATAGGTGACATGTATTAACTTGTGGTATCATGATCTGGCGGTCATAATTATATGGACTTGGTTGTATCTTGTACTATATATTGATGTCCTTACTTAGACTTGGAAGTTCTTGATCTGTACTCATTACCCTCCTTGGGGAGAATAGAGGTAGTTGTTGCCATCATTGTTTTGGCTTGCTAGTGTTGGTTCCATCATTCATTGTCTTCACCCATCCATTACCTTCCATTTTAGTTTTCAACTCGATTAACTTCTTGAGTTATGGCATGGAGGACCTTTTTCCCCGCTAGAACTTTTGTTGAACAAACCTCCCTGTTTATATTGTGTCTCAGTTCTGAGTTGGTGACAGAACTTGCCTTTGGTAAGTTGGATAGTATGCCTAAATCATTCTGGTCGGTTGTCCCGATGTTTGGCACTGTGCAAAATTCACCCTAGTCACTTGAGATGTTGTTGGCTAAAATTGAAAGCTCATGTACTACCTATATTGAAAATATTGAATATCTGCTCATGAAAAATGAAAATTATAAAACTGTGTTTTTTAACATATGTAAAAAGGGCAAGAGCAATGAAATGCTAAAATACTCCTTGAAGAGTATAAGAAAAGGTCCAAAAAGGCAATGGTTAAAAATATGTTATATCCAAAAATTGTTGACCTTATTAAAATAAATATGTCTCGGATGAAAGCTGCGATTAGCTATGCTTTAAGCACTGGCGAAGTCCCAAAAAGGTCATATCGCCCAAAAGGCCATTGAATAAAATGATGATCCTAATGAACTTGGATCAAGCTTGATGTAGACATGATGCCTAAGTTGAATAAGCACTCTTTAAACAACTCATCCATTCCTTGTGTCGTTGTTTGTCCGACATTGGTTATAGTGAGTTTTCCCTTTCCATTATCCAAAGTGTCATGATGTTGAGTAGGAAGTCATCCTTTGCTTTAGCCTTGTCATTTCCACCCTTCACCCTTCACTAGCAAATTGGCTACAGCTATGAAGTGAGTATAGTCTTGAAAGTCTAAGTCTGAGTAATAATAAATAAAGCCTTATATATATATTGGTTGATGTACCGCCAGTGAAATGAATGCTACTTGTTGTGATTGTTACTTGAATGAGTTGTAGAGCATGTCTTAACCTTTTAACACTTGCAGCAGATGGATGACAGTCTGAGTTATTATTGGTGTCTGATCAGTTACAGATGGTTATATTGTTTATTAGATATGATTGATGATCAAATAGAGACCTATGAGGGGTATGAGTATACACCTTAGATGGATTTGGACTCTCAGAGTCTAATGAGATGGTTTATTTCCAATTCCGGGCACTTACAGATGTGATCAGGCTCATTCTGTCATTCTGATGCAGTTTTTCTTCACAGATTGATATTTTTGAGCAGGGAGATGTTTCAGTTGGATCTCCTAGGGCGTTGTATGGGCATAGGGGGGTGCAACCACTTGTTTGTACCATAGTACCCCCATCCCAGAGAGCTTGGTGGGCTCAGTTTGACAACGCAGGCACCCTAGGAGGTTGTTTTGGCAGGATCACGTTTCTCGAGGCAGATTAAAAAATGATTAAATGGCTATTGAAGAAATCGATTTGGGCTACTGAGGCAAAGAAATGACATGGGATGAGTCATGATGATGAGAGTGATGTCCTCTACACCTTCTCCAGCAGTTGCAGCTCCTGATTGGGCCCACATCTATTTTTGGGCATTTTTATATTATTTTCTGGAGCTCTTTTGGAAGGCTCACGATTTCCTCAAGGAGGCACAAAAGTCAAAGAATTAAATTATTATATTAATTTATTGTGCCATGGGGACACCTAGAGGGATTTAGTCAAACACTCCTTGGACCCACCATGTGCTTTCATTTATTTCTTGTTGAGTGGGTTACCTTTTTTTGGGTGGTTTAGTCCACTTTGGTAAATTATGGTTATATTGATCAATGTGTTGTATGTTGAGCTCATCTCAACCATTGATTAGAACATTTCATCTTTTAATCTTTGCCACTCGTTTTGAAAGTGGTTAGGATTCGGTTATGATTGTGGTTCTCTCATTTCTATTTAAAGGAGAGAGCTTCTCATTTGTAAGGGGTTTTTGGCACTTGGATTTGAATAATAGAAAGACTTTTTTTGTGGAAATTTTTTGGATATGCTTTGCATCTAATGTTCTCAAATGGTGATTGGAAAATCTTCAGCTTCCTAGCATTGTGGAAATTCTTTTGAGATCTACATTTTCTTGGCCATCATTGTTTTGTCTACAGGAGGGCGTTTTGGCTAGAGCATTTTTGTAGGGGGACCTCAACTCGCTCGGTTTTCTTCGTCTTGGATCAAGGAGTTTTCATTAGTTTCATTGTGATCTATGATTACTTCGTTTTACTTTCTTGTAGCATTCAGTTTCTTTATCTTGTATTAGCAAATCTGATATGGTTGGCGTTTGCTCATGCAGGGTAGGGGGCGCTTTGGTGGCTTGGAGCTTGCATATGCCATAGAAATCACGGGGATCTTCAGAATTGATTGGGATAGCAAAGATCATCACTGTTAAAGACTTCTACAAGCTTTTCCAAGTAAGATCTAACAAGTAAGTCTCTTCTTTTCAGATCTTATTCCATTCTACCTTGATTTACTTCAAAATTTTCTGAAAACTCCTAAAATACTAAAAACCCTAAAAAGCAATAAATCTGGGAAGCATCCAATCTTTGGCCAAACCATTTCTAGGTTTCATAGATTGGGCCTCCCCTTCACCAAATAAACCCCAAAGCTGTCTAAATTCTTGGTTGTTTGACCTAGATCTGAGTTTTTTGACTGAAACATCCCTAGCGCCCTCACTGAAAACTCGAATTTTCCGGAATGACTTTTTCTGAAATCTGACAAGATAGGCTGATAGATCAGGGCTTAAGCACTCCAGAACACCCCCAACGCTAAGCTAGTTCTTTCCGGTTTTCCCTAGATCTGAAAAATGGGTTTTCAGCCGCCTAACCCCTTCATCAAATTTTGACTTTCTCCGGATCTGATTTTTCTGCTGGTTTTCTGATTTGGGCTTGTAGATCAGGTCATCCTGACCTCATTTCTCCTTCAACACTAAGTTATTAGCCTCTAGGTGACCCTAGAACTGCAAATCTGTCTTTCCAAGCCCTAGCGCTAGCCTTCCGTTGAGCTGATTTTCCTGTACCTTAGCTTTTCCGGAGTAACTATTTTCTGGGTTCATAGTTCAAGGTGTATCGCAGGTGGGGTCACTGAAACGTTGTGTCGATGCTGACTCCATTGCCCAATACACACAAGGCACTGATTTCGTAGCTAGCGCTATCCTTGAGCTCTCCTCCCATTCCCTTTGCCAACACTCATTGATAGCTCATGTCAACTATCTTTCGCTGAATCTGTCTCCTTGGTACTAGACAGTCCCAACTCTGTTTTTGCTCACCCTGTCACAGATACGTTTCCCAAGACAGTGGTCATCTTCACCTGTTGCTAGTACCTAAACCCTAGAGCTAGGGTTTCCATTTACCTTGCACCTTAAGTACCTTGAAGCCCCATCTGATCTTTCTGGTGTCTAGGTCCGATCTCTCTTGTCGGGAGCAGATCTAGGTCTCCCCCATTGTTGTCTCAGACTAGGATAACATAAAGTGAAGGCTGTCTTGATTGGCGTGACAACCATCCATTTGGGAGTCTAGGCAGTCGTGGTTCCACCCCTTAGTTGCTTGCCCCTCTACAATCCATCCTTGATCCACCTCACACAAGCAACTACAAGGCGGGTGATAACATTTTGGCGCCGTTGTCAGTGAGGTAGAGGCCAACCTTGGTTCAACATCCCTCACCTTCCCTACGCCATATCTTTTTCGGTGAATTACTTGTGTGCTTCACCTGGCGACTCCACCTTGCGACTCCACTAAGGATCGTACCCGATATATTAATCTTAAATTCCTAGAGTGTCCCAGAAACCCTCAAGGAAGTCCCATAACTTACGCAAGGAAAAGCATGCAAGTGTCCAGCCTCACTGTTTCCTCAAGTCATCCCTTGGAATCCCTTTCAGTTTCATCTAGCCCAATGGCCGGAACAAACACTAGTGGAAATCAAAATGCTCCTCCTCCACAAAACCCTAGGGTGTTTGGAAGGACGGCCAAAGCATCACCTTTAGATTTCTCCTTGATTCCGGGGGCCCCACATGACATCCCTGAAACATAGAAGAACCACAGGTTAGAATTTATAAACGAAGAGTGGATTCCAAGCCTTCTTTCTTTGACAAAAGAAAAGTAATGAGCGAAGACAAAAAGGAAGAAGAAGATCTTGCCTTAGGAGATTTAAATCTGAACATTGACATCGAGAAAAAATTGAGGAAGATAATGTGTAGCATCCCAATAACTGAACTGATGAATGTTCCCTCTGTAAGAAGCCAAGTAGAAGAGTTCTTTGATGGCATTGGCCAAGACAAAACCTCTAAGTTTACTTTAGAACTCGATAACATATAAAGTTCGGAGAGGATACATCCTAGTAAAGATGAAAAGGATCCACCTATTAACATACAATCTACTATCTATGAGAGAAAGAATGGTGATCACCCTCCCTTTTACCTAACCTTGCACATTCAAAATATGCTCCTGCATAATTGCATGTTGGATTCTGGAGCAGCTATGAACGTAATGCCTTTGCATGTCATGAAGGAAATGGGATTGGAAGTGACTAGGCCTTATGGAAATGTTTGTGGCATAGATTCAAGACGAGTGCCTTCCTATGGCTTGATAAAAAACCTTAGAGCTAATTTGTTTGCATGCTTCGACATCTCCACTATGATGGATGTAGTTGTTATTGACGCTCCCCTACCATATGGAATGCTTTTATCTAGAAAGTGGGCAGCTGGTTTAGGTGGATACCTCATGATGGACCTCTCATACCTTTGTGTCTCGAACTCTGACGAGGCTCTGATCAGAATCAATAGGGAACCCTACTATGAGAAGCATTTGGAGACTTTTGAAGAAGGGATTAAAAATACATATGGGGAAGAATTGTTCAATAATATATGCGGAAGAATTGTTCAATAATGATAAGGCCCATTTTGTAGAAGATGCAAATAAAGGGTGGAAGTATAGGCATCCTGAAAGCATGTTTCTAGCAATGGAAGACTCCGACTTATCTTCGGAAGAAAATCAAACAACTCAAATTGCCAGGATGATTATTTTGGAAATGCCTGAAGGTGAGTGCTCAGAGGAATTAGAGGAGTTAAGAAGAAATGAGATCCCATATCTCGAGCAAAACGATGCTACAAATCTTATAATTGAGGTTGATGAAATTAATAATGCCAGGCATGTTGAAAGAATCCCTCGTAGAGTGAATGCATTGTTTGCTTTGATTGACCAGAATAGAGAGAGAAAGCCAAGGACTAGAGCCTATTTATCCATGGGGAAGCCATTTTGAATTGTCTGATGTAATAGAGGTTGATAATGAGGCCAGTAGAACCCATGCTCTCGATATTGCTAGGTCATTATCTCATTTATCTTTGGAAGATGGTAACTTAATTCATGTCCATGATAGCTCTCTGAGTTGGCAAGAGGATGCCTTAATAAATGATGCGCCCAAGGGAGATTTTAATCTCAACAATCTCGCTATTTTTCAAACTCCTTCAGCCGCGCCAACTAGTGCCTTGTTTGCTTATCCTCTCATTCCGAACTTTCTCCTGCCACCTGAGTCATCCAGTCTTCACAATCATGGTCTATCTCACATTACTAGTTCTCCTGCACCGCAACCTAGAGTAGAACCAGCTAATCTAGAGGGTATGCATATTCATGTTCCTGCAGGGGAAGGATTTAGCCACGGTAATGTTATATCCCATAGTCCTCATCCTTCGGAAGAAGATAGAGATTTCTGGACAGTGGGAGAAACTGTCAAACATGTAGTATCTCCTCATAGTGATAAGCCTAATGCAAGTCCACAGGGGGTAAGGAAAGAGATTAAAGAGATCCTAGTTGGTATCATAGCTATTCCCATCGATGTTGATCCACCCAAATTTGATGTAGTCCCTTCCAGGAAAAGCTCAAAGATAATCACCCCATAGCCACAAAACATCGTTGATGTCCATCCCATGCCTATACGTAACATTGAAGTAGTCCCCGAATCGGTAAATAGGAATAGATTTCCCACCAGAAGTCAAGTCCTTATCCAAAACCACTTGCTGCATTTTCTATCGGGGCAAGCTAATGATCTCTGGGTTGGACCGTTTTCTGTAGAACGTTGTGTTGGTGATATATGTTTTCTTGTTACCAGTGCTAGACGACAAATTCTGCTTCCTGTCAACTAGAGGGATTTGAGGGGATACATTCCCGACCCCACTTAGCCTTGAGTCCCACTTTGCCTTGTAGAGTAGAGTAGGTAGGACCTGAATAAGCCTTTCCCGGCAGTAGTATAGAGTTTTGCTTAGTTGTCTGAAGCTCACTTTTGAAGCTCTTAGTATCGTGTTGAATTCTGTTATCCTACACAATAAAATATCAAACTTTTACTGAAAGTTGTGGTTATATATTAGATTTATTTTCTGCTTTTCAGTTTCATGCATCTTTACTTTCAATATTTTTTCTTTTATCCACATATTGTTCTGACGGCCGGTCTGTGAGTTTGGTATAGCTTTGGACATGCTGCAGGTATTCAGGTGCATTTTTGGTAGCGGTTGTAGAGCTGGATGGATTGATCAAGGATGCGAGAAGCAGAGTGCGAGGACCAGAGATTCTGAGGTTCTCAAGCGCTCTTTTCAGCAAAGCCCTTGTCCCAGTTGGAGCTAGATGTTATCACATATATAGTAGCCAGGCTACCATATTCTATTTTTCAGACACAGTGCTTTTTTCAGCCAGATCTCTTACATATGAGATGCTGAGATGAGTAGTTTTGATGGATCATTATTATATTAGTAGACTATTGTAGTCTCCCATGTCAGAACTGAGTCTCAGGACACTCAGATTTGAGGACCGATGTAGCCATTTATGTCATTTTCAGAGCAGTCATTGATGCCCAGTTTTATGTCAGTTCTTTCTCATTGGACAGATGGTGTCTCAGATGGATTATATTGCATGGTTATGACTCAGCATTTTATATTGTGTTATGGTTATTATTGCTCTTATACTAATTTTTGTGACATGTATTAACTTGTGGTATCATGATCTGGCGGTCATAATTATATGGAGTTGGTTGTATCTTGTACTATGTATTGATGTCGTTACTTAGACTTGGATGTTCTTGATTTATACTCATTACCCTCCTTAGGGAGAATAGAGGTAGTCATTCCCACCATTGTTTTGGCTTGCTAGTGTTGGCTCCATCATTCATTGTCTTCACCCATCCATTACCTTCCATTTTAGTTTTCAACCCGACTGACTTCTTGATTTATGGCATGGAGAACCTTTTTCCCCGCTAGAACTTTTGTTGAACAAACCTCCCTGTTTATATTGTGTCTCGGCTCTGAGTTGGTGATAGAACTTGCCTTTGGTAAGTTGGATAGTATGCCTAAATCATTCTGGTCGGTTGTCCCAATGTTTGGCACTGTGCAGAATTCCCCCTAGCCACTTGAGATGTTGTTGGCTAAAACTGAAAGCTCATGTACTACTTATATTGAAAATATTGAATATGCGCCCATGAAAAATGAAAATTATAAAACTGTGTTTCTTAACATATGTAAAAAGGGCAAGAGCAATGAAATGCTAAAATACTCCTTGAAGAGTATAAGAAGAGGTCCAAAAAGGAAATGGTTAAAAATATTCTATATCCAAAAATTGCTAACCTTATTAAAATAAATATGTCCCGGATGAAAGCTGCGATTAGCTGTGCTTTTAAGCACTGGTGAAGTCCCAAAAAGGTCATATAGCCCAAAAGGCCATCGAATAAAATGATGATCCTAATGAACTTGGATCAAGCTTGATGTAGACATGATGCTTAAGTTGAATAAGCACTCTCTAAACAACTCATCCATTCGTGAGGCACTGCCATTCCTTGTGTCGTTGTTTGTTCGACATTGGTTATAGTGAGTTTTCCCTTTCCATTATCCAAAGTGTCATGATGTTGAGTAGGAAGTCATCCTTTGCCTTAGCCTTGTCATTTCCACCCTTCACCCTTCACTAGCAAATTGGCTACAGCTATGAAGTGATTATAGTCTTGAAAGTCTAAGTCTGAGTAATAATAAATAAAGCCTTATATATGTATTGGTTGATGTACCGCCAATGAAATGAATGCTACTTGTTGTGATTGTTACTTGAATGAGTTGTAGAGCATGTCTTAACCTTTTAACACTTGCAGCAGATGGATGACAGTCTGAGTTATTATTGGTGTCTGATCAGTTACAGATGGTTATATTGTTTATTGGATATGATTGATGATCAGATAGAGACCTATGAGGGGTATGAGTATACACCTTAGATGGATTTGGACTCTCAGACTCTAATGAGACAGTTTATTTCCAGTTCCGAGCACTTACATATGTGATCAGGCTCATTCTGCCTTTCTGATGCAGTTTTTCTTCACAGATTGATATTTTTGAGCAGGGAGATGTTTCAGTTGGATCTCCTAGGGCGTTATATGGGCCTAGGGGGGTGCAGCCACTTGTTTGTACCATAGTACCCCCATCCCAGAAAGTTTGGTGGGCTCAGTTTGACAACGCAGGCACCCTAGGAGGCTGTTTTGGCAGGATCACGTTTCCTAAGGCAAATTAAAAAATGATTAAATGGCTATTGAAGAAATCGATTTGGGCTACTGAGGCAAGGAAATGACACGGGATGAGTCATGATGATGAGAGTGATGTCCTCCACACCTTCTCCAGCAGTTTCAGCACCTGATTGGGCCCACATCTATTTTTGGGCATTTTTGTATTATTTTCTGGAGCTCTTTTGGAAGGCTCACGATTTCCTCAAGGAGGCACAAAAGTCAAAGAATTAAATTATTATATTATTTTATTGTGCCATGGGGACACCCAGAGGGAGTTAGTCAAACACTCCTTGGACCCACCATGTGCTTTCATTTATTTCTTGTTGAGTGGGTTACCTTTTTTTTGGGTGGTTTAGTCCACTTTGGTAAATTATGGTTATATTGATCCATGTGTTGTATGTTGAGCTCATCTCAACCATTGATTAGAACATTTCATCTTTTAGTCTTAGCCGCTCATTTTGAAAGTGGTTAGGATTCGGTTATGATTGTGGTTCTCTCATTTCTATTTAAAGGAGAGAGCTTCTCATTTGTAAGGGGTCTTTGGCTCTTGGATCTGAATAATAGAAAGACTTTTTTGTGGAAATTTTATGGATATGCTTTGCATCTGATGTTCTCAAATGGTGATTGGAAAATCTTCAGCTTCCTAGCATTGTGGAAATTCTTGTGAGATCTATATTTTTTTGTAGGGGGACCTCAACTCGCTCGGTTTTCTTCATCTTGGATCAGGGGATTTTCATTAGTTTCATTGTGATCTATGATTACTTCGTTTTACTTTCTTGTAGCATTCAGTTTCTTTATCTTGTATTAGCAAATCTGATATGGTTGATGTTTGCTCATGTAGGGTAGGGGGCGCTTTGGTGGCTTGGAGCTTGCATATGCCATAGAAATCACGGGGATCTTCCAGAATTGATCGGGATAGCAAAGATCATCACTGTTAAAGACTTCTACAAGCTTTTCCAGGTAAAATCTAACAGGTAAGTCTCTTCTTTTCAGATCTTATTCCATTGTACCTTGATTTACTTCAAAATTTTCTAAAAACTCCTAAAATACTAAAAACCCTAAAAAGCAATAAATCTTGGAATCGTCTGATTTTTGGCCTAACCATTTCTGGGTTTCATAGATCAGGCCTCCCCTTAACCAAATCAACCCCAACGCTGTCTAAATTCTTGGCTATTTGACCTAGATCTGAGTTTTTGACTGAAATAGCCCTAGCGCCCTCACTGAAAACTGGACTTTTCCGGAAGTGAATTTTTCTGAAATCTGACAAGATAGGTTGATGCTGACTCCATTGCCCAATACACACAAGGCACTGATTTCCTAGCTAGCACTATTCGTAAGCTCTCCTCCTATTCCCTTTGCCAACACTCATTGATAGCTCAAGTTAGCTATCTTTTGCTGAATCTGTCTCCTTGGTACTAGACAGTCCCAACTCTGTTCTTTCTCACCCTGTCACAGATACGTTTCCCAAGACAGTGGTCATCTTCACCATTTGCTAGTACCTAAACCCTAGAGCTAGGGTTTCCATTCACCTTGCACCTTAAGTACCCTGAAGCCCCATCTGATCTTTCTGGTGTCTAGGTCTGATCTCTCCTGTCGGGAGTAGATCTGGGTCTCCCCCATTGTTGTCTTGGACAAGGATAACATAAAGTGAAGGCTTCCTTGATTGGCATGACAACCATCCGTTTGGGAGTCTAGGCAATCGTGGTTCCACCCCTTAGTTGCTTGCCCCTCTACAATCCATCCTGGATCCACCTCACACAGGCAACTACAAAGCGGGTAATAACAGACTTTTTGTAATGCCCCTTTCTAGATGACTTTCCAGGATGCGACGCACTAGCCTATCTAGTTTTCGTCGGCTATAGTCGGCGAAAAATGGAATTAATTGATTTTTAATGTCACCTAGGCCAAAGAACTTTATAAAGTGACATTATTAGTTAATTTATTTAAAGTAACTTTATAAAAGTCACATTATAATAAAGTGAATGGGAAGTAAAAATTAAGTTATAAAGTACTCACTTTGAAATTAAAAAAAAAGTGAATGGGGAGCCATAAATAGTCACTTTTTAATATTTTAATGAGAAAAGGTCAAGAGAATTTGAATAGTCACAAAGGGGGCAAAGATGAAATTATAAAAATGGGCATGAGAGTGTAATGTCCTCTTCCAATTAGGCTGTGAGGCCCAAAACCGCTAACCTATGTGATTCCTGTGGGTTCGAGCGGTTACTGACAGCTAGGGAATCAGCTAAGGACTGATGCCATCCATAGAAGATCTAGGGCATCATCATTAGGTCAAGAAGGGCCACCGAGGCCAAAGGCCACCTTCATGCATGCCATCCAAGCATTGTTTAATGATGCATGCACTCTTTAAGTCTCCATCTGCATGCATGCAAGTCAACGGCAAATTAGAAGATAAAGTGACCTAATTAGGTCAAAGATTAGGGTTTGCGCAGTTGAACGTTATAAATAGAGGATAAAGTGAAAGGAGACTTCACTTTTGATTATGATTATTTTGGGAGCTCTTGGATAGCAGCACAGCGTGCCGCACAGCAGTTGGGGTTGGAGACGGAGTCTTCAGCTAATGGGATTTCGGCAGTGAAACATCTGTCCTAGTCTTATTCCGGGTAAGCCATACAAGTTCACCACTTGTTCTTCATTCATTCATAAGTTATCTAGTATATGGTATAGATCGTTGTAGGGACACGTATGCAGCCGTAAGGGGGGGGTTTTCAGCCAGAAAGCCCTAATCAGTTGTTGGGCCTTCAGATCTCAGCTTTACTCTGAAATTCAGGCACCATTCTCATCATCAGCATCATACTCCGGTACCCGGTGATTATCAGATCCGTCCGTGCTCATCCGGAGCAGTTATTAGCAGTTTCGGGATCCCAGGGACGTGAGCGGCTGTCTCTCTGGAGCAAGTCGCTATCCTGCCTGGAGGTCTCAGAAATCCTGCATGTACCAGGCATTCTCTCCGACACGGGAAGGCTATCATTCCTTCAAATCGGCAGCTTCATCGGACACCTTCACTGAAAGCGTCACCCTTTTCTGACTGGGGTTCTTGCTACTGGGGGTTCACCGGAAGCAGAAGAGATCTGCCCATCTTCGATCCAGTTCTCGGTGCTTACATTCTTTCTCTGAAGCAGTTTAGCCGGCTTATCAGTGGTAAGTGTTCATTCTATCTCACAAACCCTAACCCTAATTTTTCCTATAAAATAGGGATTTTTGCATGGCAGTTTGCATGCCCAGTTGTATCAGCATATTTGCTTAGAAATAGAAAATATCAGGATTTGGGATATTTCAGTGGTATCAGAGCTATTTTCTTGGCCAGCTGTGGGCTTAAGAAATGAAAAGTAGATGAATACAGAAGGAGATCCTTTTGTAACCTATAGGAGGAGGAAGAGTAGATACACAGAAGAATTTGAAGATATCCAACTAGAAGATACCAATTCAGACATGGAACAAATAGGTATACATTCGGATAGGGGAAAAGGAACGGGAGAAGAAGAGGATCGGATGGAGTTTCGCAGCTTGGTCTCTGCATTGCAAGACTTAGCCAAAGGACAAAAAGATGTACTCAATGCAATCAACAGATTATCAACGAAACCAGAAACAGGTATCAATAGTACACCTCCCTCACCGCTAGATCGGGGATCTACAGCAGCAATGGAAAGGTAGCGTACACTAACATTCAGAATACTCCGCACATATACAACAGACCTCTTATTAGGCCTACCATGCCTCACTTCTTGGCGTATACATTAGGGGGCCCAGTCATGCAGGTAGAACCTAGCGAGCCTTTTGGGGCTTATCTACAGGAGTATAGAGACTTAAGGGATGAGTTTCATGCTGCCATGTCTTTTTTAGATTTCTACAACATGAAGAGTAGGAACAGGCCCAGGAATTTCAACAAGGGTTTCAATCACAACTATGAGTTGCAGAAGACCTTGGGCAGGTTGACCATCCTAAACTTTGATGGGACTCGCGGGGGATTAGCGAGGATATGGGTTCAAAAGTTGGATACCTATTTCCAACTCAACCCCATGACAGAGACTGACGCCATTAAATTGGCTACACTTCACCTAGACAGAGAAGCTCACGAGTGGTGGTACCATGGATTGGTGACATTGGGTCACAACACCATACATTCCTACGGTGAGTTCACTCAGAAGCTCATAGAGAGGTTTGACAGGAAAGATCCAGAGATACATTTCAGGGAGTTGGCTCAACTCAAACAGACCAGTAGTGCAGAAGCTTTCATTTTAGAATTTCAGAGGCTAGCCGTTATGGTAACAGATGTGTCAGAGAGCAAATTGACTATGTTATTCACTGAGGCCCTCACAGAGCCACTATGGGATGGGTGAAAGCCTACAAACCCCTCACTCTGCAGGATGCCATTAGCAGAGCAAGAGATCTTCAGGATTCAGTCCCCAAAAACAAATTCCCACTGAAAACCAATTTTCCTGTTAGGGACAAGGACATGAAACCTTTCCAGCAGGATGTGCCCAAGAAAACTTGGTTAGATGAGGACACTAGGAAAGACTTGAGAAGGAAGAAGCTATGCTTCACCTGTCAGGAACCATGGGTGCCAGGACACAGGTGTGCAGGGAAGGCGAAGGCTCACTACATTGAGGTATATTCAGATAGTGATGAGGATGACTATGAGCAGGAGGCCACAGAAGAGGTATCACACTAGGGTGATACACCAGAGGGAGTCATTGCTACATTATCTAGAGTACCAAGATTCCATACTCTCAGGGTCAGGGGAGTAGTACAGGGTCACAGAGTAGGAGTATTGATTGATGGGGGAGCCACCCACAATTTCATTGACTCCGCTTGGGTAGCCAAGAGAGCTATTCAGACCGAGAAGTTCGAAGGATTCACCGTAGCAGCAGCCGAGAACTCCAGCATGGAGTGCAACTACTGGATCCCAAAATTGAACGTCGCCCTAGGTAACTATCAGATGACAAACTCTTTTTATGTAGTGGATGTAGTGGATACTCATGTGGTATTGGGTGTTCAGTGGCTTTATTCTGTAGGGAAATACACTACAGACTACAGGGCAATGGAAATGGAGTTCCAGGGGCCAGACGGCAAACGGGTAGTTTTGAGGGGCATGAACACTTATCCCCCAAAACCGGTCTCGTCACAGAGAATGGAGGCAGTACTCCGACAGGATGATATAGAATGGGCTGCAGAATGTTTGGTCACCTTCAGGAAACCCCCAGAGACCAGCACACAACACCCAAGTGACATTCAAGCCTTGCTACAGAAACATGAAAAGGTTTTTCGGGACCTTCCATCAGGCAGACCACCAGACCGAGGTTTTGAACACATCATCGAGCTAGAGGAGGGGACACAAGCAGTCATCACCACTCCTTATAGGCATCTCAAAAGATACAAGGATGAGATTGAGAAAACAATCAAAGAATTACTGGAGCTTGGATATATTCGGCCCAGTTCTAGCCCCTTCGCATCCTCAGTAGTACTGGTCAAAATGAAGGATGGTACACTGCGAATGTGCATCGATTATCGAGCACTCAACAAAAAGAACATTAAGAACAGGTATCCCATTCCCAGGATTGACGAACTAATGGATGAGCTTCGGGGAGCTCAATACTTCTCCAAGATCGATCTTTGCTCGGGGTACCATCAGATCAGGGTAAGGGACCAGGACATCTCCAAAACAGCTTTTCGCTATCACTATGGTCACTATGAGTTTTTGTTCATGCCCTTTGGACTTACCAATGCTCCGGCCACTTTTCAGTCATGCATGAACCACACCTTCAGAGCACAGCTACGTAAGTTTTTGCTCGTATTCTTTGATGACATCCTGATTTACAGCAAAACATGGGAAGAGCATCTGAAACACCTGGACGAAGCATTGAGTATTTTAGAAGAACATTCGCTTTATGCGAAAATGTCCAAGTGTGAGTTTGGCATGAAGGAAATGCTGTATTTGGGACACGTAATCAATGCAGAAGGAATACAGGTTGACATGGAGAAAATCCGAGCTATCAGAGATTGGCCCGTGCCAAAAACAGTTACAGAATTGAGAGGATTCCTAGGTCTGTGCACTTATTACCGAAGGTACGTTAAGGGATTCTCCCAATTTGCAACACCCCTCACAGATCTCACCAAGAAGGGGGCGTTCACTTGGACAGACTTAGCACAGAAAACTTTTGAGGAGATGAAGGTTATTATGAGTTCCTGTCCAGTTCTAGCATTACCAGACTTCTCACAACCCTTTGTAGTAGAATGTGATGCCTCAGGGGAAGGATTAGGAGCTGTGTTGATGCAAAATCATCACCCTATTGCATTTGAGAGCCGTAAACTGAAGAACTACGAGCGCGATTACTCCATATATGACAAAGAGATGCTAGCCATCCTGCATGCTCTCACAAAATTCAAACAGTACCTGGTGGGCAGTAAGTTCAAAATCAAAACCGATCATAACAGCCTCAAGTATTTCCTGGAGTAGAAGGAACTGAATGAGCGACAGCAGAAATGGGTCAGCAAAGTACAAGCCTACGATTTCGAGATCGAGTATGTAAAAGGTAAGAATAATGTAGTGGCTGATGCATTATCCAGGCGTCCCGCCCCATTAACTCTTAGTAGTATATCCACAGATTGGAGGGCACTCCTCTTAGTAGAATACTCCAAAAATAAATTCGCTTGCGAATTATTGGACGGGCAAATTCAGGATGACAGGTACAGGATTGTTGATGACATATCTACTACAAAAACAGGATATACCTCGTTCCAGAATCCACATTGAGGAAAAAGATCATTCAGGCAGCCCATGATTCTCCTTTATCAGGGCATCAAGGTTTCTTAAAGACCTACAGGCAGATCAGAGAGAGGTTCTCATGGAAGGGCCTCAAGGGGGAAATTATGCAGCATGTCCGAGAATGTAGCATCTGTCAGCAGAACAAGATTGAGAACACCCATCTAGCAGGGTTACTCCAGCCACTACCGATTCCAGAACAGAAGTGGGAAAGCATCTCCATGGACTTTATTTCAGGATTGCCCAAGGTCCAAGGGCGAGATTGTTTATATGTAGTAGTTGACAGACTGACCAAGTTTGCACATTTCTTCTCAATATCATCGGACTATTCGGCAGCTCAAGTAGCTGAGTTATTCTTTAGGGAGGTCTTCAGGTTACACGGGTTACCTAAGACCATTGTCAGTGATCGGGATAGCAGATTCACGGGTGCCTTCTGGCAAGAACTGTTCAGATTGGTGGAGACCGAGCTGGCTACTAGTACAAGTTATCACCCCCAGAGTGACGGGAAAACAGAAATAGTCAACAAGTGGATCGAAGGATATTTAAGGAACTATGTAGCAGGGCAGCAGCGAACCTGGATCAAATGGCTACACCTAGGGGAGTATTGCTACAATACTACCTATCACATGTCTATTAGGATGACTCCTTTTAAGGCATTATATGGTTACGAGGCCTTGGACTATGCAAATTTGGCATTTGGAGATAGTAGGGCTCCTAAGGCTAAGGATTGGATACAAGACAGTTAGGACATTCTGAAAATATTGAAGGAGAATTTACAAATAGCCCAGAATCAACAGAAGTTGTATGCTGACAAACATAGGATTGAGCGGAGCTTTGAGGTAGGGGATTTAGTATACTTAAGGCTCCAGCCATACAGACAGTCCTCACTTAAGAAGAAAGGAGCAGAGAAGTTAAAACCCTGCTTCTATGGACCATACAGAATAATCAGGAAAGTGGGAGAGGTGGCATATGAACTAGAACTTCCACAGCAAAAGCAAAATCCACAATGTGTTCCATGTATCTAATCTGAAGAAGACCCTTGGGCAACACATTGCTCCATCCACCGAATTGCCTCCTTTAGATGATCAAGGACTGCTGATACTGATTCCCGAACGGAACATACAGACTAGAGAGAGGAAGCTCAGGAACAGGATAATCAGAGAATACTTGGTTCAATGGAAGGAACTACCACCAGAGGATGCCACCTGGGAAGGTGAACAGGTACTGCAGCATCCCAGTTTGAAGTTGCTTGAGGACAAGCAATCTCAAGCGGGGAGGACTGTAATGTCCTCTTCCAATTAGGTCGTGAGGCCCAAAACCGCTAACCTATGTGATTCCTGTGGGTTCGAGCGGTTACTGACAGCTAGGGAATCAGCTAAGGATTGATGCCATCCATAGAAGATCTAGGGCATCATCATTAGGTCAAGAAGGGCCACCAGGGCCAAAGGCCACCTTCCTGCATGCCATCCAAGCATTATTTAATGATGCATGCACTCTTTAAGTCTCCATCCGCATGCATGCAAGTCAACGGCAAATTAGAAGATAAAGTGACCTAATTAGGTCAAAGATTAGGGTTTGCGCAGTTGAACGTTATAAATAGAGGATAAAGCGAAAGGAGACTTCACTTTTGATTATGATTATTTTGGGAGCTCTTGGATAGCAGCACAGGGTGCTGCACAGCAGTTGGGGTTGGAGACGAAGTCTTCAGCTAACGAGATTTCGGCAGTGAAACATCTGTCCTAGTCTTATTCCGGGTAAGCCATACAGGTTCACCACTTGTTCTTCATTCATTCATAAGTTATCTAGTATATGGTATAGATCGTTACAGGTACATGTGTGCAGCCGTAAGGGGGGGGGTTTTAAGCCAGAAAGCCCTAATCAGTTGCTGGGCCTTCAGATCTCAGCTTTACTTCGAAATTTAGGAACCATTCTCATTATCAGCATCATACTCCGGTACCCGGTGATTATCAGATCCGTCCGTGCTCATCCGGAGCAGTTATCAGCAATTTCGGGATCCCAGGGGCGTGAGCAGCTGTCTCTCTGGAGCAAGTTGCTATCCTTCCTGGAGGTCTCAGAAATCCCGCATGTACTAGGCATTCTCTCCGGCACGGGAAGGCTATCATTCCTGCAAATCGGCAGCTTCATCGGACACCTGCTTCACTGAAAGCGTCACCCTTTTCTGACTGGGGTTCTTGCTGCTGGAGGTTCACCGGAAGCAGAAGAGATCTGCCCATCTCCGATCCAGTTCTCGGTGCTTGCATTCTTTCTCCGAAGCAGTTTAGCCAGCTTATCAGTGGTAAGTGTTCATTCTATCTCACAAACCCTAACCCTAATTTTTCCTATAAAATATGGATTTTTGCATGGCAGTTTGCATGCCCAGTTGTATCAACATATTTGCTTAGAAATAGAAAATATCGGGATTTGGGATATTTCAGAGAGCTCATTCTCTCATTCTTCTCTATTTTGCATTTTGAGATAGAGAGATCTTGAGCTTCAAACTTCTTTTGGACAAAACCCTAGGAGGAGGTGAAGAGTTTTCGTAGGAGCAGGTGAAGAGTTTCGGCAGTGCAACCATCTACCTTAGCTCTTGTTGATGGAGGAATCACTTAGATTTCTCATTATGCTTCACTGCTGTAGTTAGAGATTCTACTTTCACCCTCAGATTTACTTATGGAGTAGAGATTTCATGGGAAAAGAGATAGATGGCACACCCAGCTTTGAAGTCTGATCTTTAGGAAGGGAGGCACACTTATATAAGTCCATATTTTTGCTAGAGGGTGCATCACTGAAGAGTCATCTGTTCCAGTCACCATTGCTGCAAGTTATACACAGGAAGGGTGCACTCAGAACTTCCATTCAAGCGTGTGAACTGGTACATGGTCCAAATGGATGCAAATCGTGTTGATTCTCTCAATGTGCAAGTCATGGGTTGAAAGGAGACTGTTTGATCACTGTCTGAAGGAAAGTGACTTTACAGTATAGGAGAGGGCACACCAGTTGGTAAGAGAACTTGTATTTTCACCATTTCCTATGGTCAATTCCCTTCAACACTAACTTTCAGCAATATGTTATTGTAAGGAGTGATACCATCTGCCAGTTTAATAGTGGGAAGAGTTAATCTTATTGAGACGAGTTGTTTGACACACAAGTCCTTACACTGTCAGAGAAGAAGTTACAGCAAGGACAAGTTTAATTTGTTTGATGTTGGATGGACTACTGCTGTAAGGTGGGCCACTACTTGAGTTTTTATGGTAACATTTCTTTAGTTTCACTCATCTCAGATATAAATCAAGAATGGAGGGCGCTGCCAACAGAGCACAGTGGATAGACTGTCAAATCGTGAGAAAGAAAAAGAAAAGTTACTCACCTGCGTGTTGATGGTCTATTAAACTCACTCAATATTCTCCGATAATTGCTGCAGCAAAAGTGGTGTTTTTTTAAGGGGTGTTATACAGAAATTTAAGGCAGCATTGGAGTATGCTTACATGGGAATAATACACAGGCGGCTACAGGAATATTGACTGTATTTTACAGTGTCATCTTCGGCATATTTGAAAGCTCCAGGAGTGAGTTTTCCAAACACTTACTACAGCACATGAATGTCTCTTGATTGATGGTTGAAGAGTGCAACTTCAGATCTACATCACTTCCAGGCATGTATACAGTCCCTGAATGAATATATTTCAGATCTGAAAGTAATTTTTTTTAAATTTGATATGTGTTAGTTTCACTGGTGTTATTTAGTTTAATTAGCAATCATGTTGTGAATAATAAATGCCATCTATTCCCATGTGAAATACACATTGAAACCCATAGAAATCCAATTCCAACAGTTAGACACTCTCATGACACCTACAGCAGTAAACACCCAAAGTGTTTGATGAAACTCAAGTTAGGATCTGCCGAAAGTAAGCTACAGCAGTAGATGTTTAAGTGTTGTATAAACTCAAAGTAGTCATCTTGGTTCAGAAGAGTAATCTACAGCATTCAGTTAAAGTAACCACAAGTATTTAACAAGTTGAGGGAAAAGTTCTTAGTCCGGATTGGCTCAGAACAAGCTGAGGGAAAAATTCTTAGTCCAGATTGGCTTAGGATATTACACTTTTGGCTCTGGATTTTTGGAATAAAGAAAATTTTTGTGACTCAAATAATTCTGTGGATGGGGATTATTGTTCTTGGCGTTGGTTGAAACTATTTTTGCTTGCATTGAAAGATATTGGTGAATGCATCTTGTATATTTTGGATCCATATTTTGATTGCTCACAGGGAGATTGATTTAGAGAGGGGCGTACTTGTGGAGGAAACCCACCTTGTTTCTTTCTCACAAATGTTGGGATAACAGGGAGTATTTTTATTTTGTGATCATTTACTCTTTCATCGTTTATCTCTTGTTACTAATTGCTTGATTTTTTTGCCAATCTAATTGGTATTTCCTTGGCTTGGTAGGAACGAGGGTGCACATAGGGTCTTTGGACGTCTAACTTGGAGCGGAGTCTTCAACAATCTTTGACTTGATCTATGCACAGGTAGTCTTCATCAGTTTGGAAATCTTCCTCAAACATCAAGTAAGTGATCCAAGTAGGTTTCTCCATTTTATTTTCTATACAATTGTCGCTGCATAATTTTTACTTTCAAACCCTAGTTTAGTACGTAGGAAAATTCCTAGGGCTTAATACAATTAGAATTTTGTTTTTTCAGCATTCAGGTATTTGCGACCATCTTCAAAACACTAGATCTCCTAGGGCGTCACCTTTGGACTCCATTTTTCCATCTAAAATTAGACATTGGCCTTTAGGGCCTAGGCAATTCACCTTCCTTGGTAGATTGATCATTTTTCTAAGTTTTAAGTTCTTGTTTTGCTTGTGCTCTTGGATATTTTCATATCTCTCATCATATGTATTAAATCTAGTGTTAATGAACCTTAATTATCTCTCAATTCACCGTTCTAGGTATACCATCATTTTCCACCTTCAATCCCCCCAGGGTATTGATACTGATCATTTTAAGTAACACCCACATCTTAGATCCGTCAATAACTTCTGTAATCTTTGAGAATGGACATTTTGTGCCATATTTCTATCTCATAAATGTTCATAGCTCAAGATATCTTTCACTCAGTGGTCAATTGCTTTAGATCTAGGGTTTCATCGGCTACGCACCTTGCATACACTACTGTATTTGTTTGAACTAGTGTTTTATCTTTAGGTATTACCTTCGATGTTAGATCAAGGTCTCCCCCTTTGTCACTTGGCTTATTAGTGGAATAAAGTGAATAGAATTCTGACTGGTGTAACAACCGATCCATATCTGGGGGTTAGGATACTTTGGGTTCACCTCTTTAGTTTCTCACCTCCTCTACTGTCCTGAATAGGATACTGTTATCACCAACCTTGTAGTTGCCTATATGAGATGGATCCAGGATGGACGGTAGAGGGACAAGCAACTAAGGAGGTGGAACCAAGATTGCCTCAACTCCCAAATGGATGGTTGTCACGCCAATCGAGGCAGTCTTCACTTTATGCTATCTTAGCCCAAGACAACAATGGGGAAGACCCAGATCTACTCTCGAACGTGACCAATGCAGGGAGGGCAAGAACAGGATTGGGGTTATCTAGTACCGATGGATAGACTCGAAAGAAGATATGACAGTGTCAAAACACTCGAGCCACAGGAAAAAGGTCAAAATGCAAAAGAAAAAGGAAACAGGAGGGATAGCGCTAGGGTTTGAAGATTAGTGCCTTGGGATTTGGGCCAATGGAGTCACTTTTAGCCCAACGTTGAAGAAGACACACTTAGGGCTGGACCTGATCTACAAAACGCAGAAATGGTTTGCCGGAAAAGATCAAATCGCCAGAGAAGAAGGAAACCTAAAGGATAGCGCTAGGGTTTTGAGAACAGTGCCTTGGGATTTGGGCCAAATGAAGCAATTTAAGCAAAACGGTTTTGAAGACCCACTTAGGGTTTGACCCGATCTACAAAACCCAGAAATGGTTTGCCGAGAACTCAAGCGCTTTGAGCCATAATATTTTTTGATTTTTTAATATTTAGGGTGTTAACATAAAATGAAGATGCCAATGGATTGAGATCTAGAAAAGAAATACTAACCTGTAGATCTTACCTCGAAAACCTTATAGATGCCTTAATAGTGATGATCTATGCTGTCCCGATCAATTTGAGAAGATTTGAGCAATTTTCTATGCCCAACGTTTTGCCAAAAGAAGCCACTGCGCCCTCTCTCTTACACAACAAACGTCAACCATATCAGATTATCTGCGTTGTGAGAAAAGAACAAATGCTACAGAAACATAACAAGATGAAATCATATATCGCATTGATGCTAATGAAAACCCCCTGATACAAAACGTATCCAAGCCAAACGAGTTGAGGAACCCCTACAAAAACGCCCAAGTTGAAGTCGTCCTCCTGTAGACAAGACAATGTTTCCCAAAAAAATATAGATCTCACAACAAATACTCAAATGCTAGGAAGAAATAGATTTTCCAATCACCATCTAAGAACACCAGATGCAAAGGCGATCCAGAAAATTCCACAAGAATAGTTTTCTATTATCCAGATCCAAGAGCCAAAGACCCCTTACAAATGAGAAGCTCTCTCCTTTAAATAGAAATGAGAGAACAAAAATTCTAACCACTTTTCAAATTGGTGGCTAAGATTAAAAGATCCAAAAGTTCTAATCAATGGTTGAGATGAGCTCAACATAAAGTACATGGATCAATACAATAATATAATATAAAAATGAACCAAATCACCCTAGGAGAGGGGATCCCACTAAATAAAAATAAATGAAGCTCATGGTGGGTCCAGGGAGTGTTAATTAACT
Source organism: Pseudotsuga menziesii (assembly GCA_001517045.1). Lineage (NCBI taxonomy): Eukaryota > Viridiplantae > Streptophyta > Pinopsida > Pinales > Pinaceae > Pseudotsuga > Pseudotsuga menziesii. Next base: position 205,073 of record LPNX010783360.1, on the reverse strand, counting down.
TCCCTGGGGTGTCCCTATGGCACAATAAAAATAATATAATTTTTAAACTGCAAAATAGTGCCTCTTTGGGGAAATCGTGAGCCTCCAAAAGCTCCAGAAACTGATAAAATATGCCCGAAAAATGGATGTGGGCCCATCCAAGTGCTGCAACTGCTGGAGAGGGAGTGGAAGACATCACACTCATCATCAAAACTCATCCCATGCCATTTACTTGCGTCAGTAGCCCAAATCGAATTCTTCATTAGCCATTTTAAGTATTTTTTATCTGCCTTGGGAAACGTGATATGCCAAAAAATGCTTCCTAGGGTGCCTGCGTTATCCAACTGAGCCCATCAGACTCTCTAGGAGGGGGGGAATATGGTACAAACAAGTGGCTAGACCCCACCTTCCTCATACAACGCCCTAGGAGATCCAAGAAAATCATCTCCTGCTCAAACAGGGCATCCAGTATGGTAAAAACTGCACCAGAAGGTACACTGATCCAAATCATCTCTGCAACTTCCTGGAACTGAAAGAAAGTTGTCTCATTGAACTCAGAGAGTTCAAATCCATCCAAGGTGCATACTCATACACCCTATAGGTCTCTGCATGATCATCTACAATATCCAATATACCTAGATAGACAAAAATAATAATCTGTAAATGACCATATAATATAACCTAGGATGACATCCATCCGCTGCAAGTGTTCAAAGGTTAAAACATGCTCTACAAATCATTCAAGTAATAATCATAACAAGTAGCAATCATTTCACCGGCGATCTATCAACCAAATATATAGGGTTTACATTTATTTATTATAACTCAATCCAGACTTTCAAGACCATACTCACTTCATAGTTATAATCAATTTGCTAGTGCAAGGTGAAGGTTAAAATTCAGAGGCTAGGTCAAAGGATGACTACCAACTTGACACTGTGACACTTTGGATATGGGAATGGGATACTCACTCTCTAGCATATGCAGGACAAGCAATAACACAGGGGATGACAGTGTCTCACGAATGGATAAGCTACTTCAGGGGTGCTTATTCACTCTGACAAATGCTCACAATCCAAATCAATACAAGTAAGGCCAACAATCTTTGGATATAACTTTTAAGAACCATTGCTTTTTGGGCCTTTGATTTTCCATAGCCTTGGTCCATGTATTTATTACACAGATTTTTATTATTGAAGCTTCATGCATTCATGTATGTTTGAAAACACTACTTTTCATGAATGTTTTAATATATTCATTTCAATGTACTTCAAAGCCAGTTTCATTAGGCTTGCCTTTCATTCATTTATGTTGAAAAACACTACTTTTCATGAATGGGCTTTTTCATAAGATATTCATTCATTTCCAAATACATTGTATTGATGGCAATGCTACTTGTTTCAGGTTTAGCCAACACAACTTAGGCAACTCAAAGCCGAGACACAAATAAACAGGGAAGCTTGTCCAACAAAGAGGCTCTAGTGGGGGAAGGTCCTCCATGCCACAAGTCAAGTAATAGGTTGGGTTGGAAACAACAACTGGAATGTAATGGAAGGGTGGAGACAGTGAATAATGAAACCAACACTAGCAAGCCAAAGTATGGTGGGAATGACTACCTCTATTCTCCCTAAGGAGCGTAAAACCAACGAGTATAGATCAAGAACTTCCAGGTCTGAGTAGAGATATCAATACATAATACCAATACATCCAAGTCCACATATTTATATGACCGCCATATCATGATACTAAATGCTAATACATGTCACAAGAATGAGTATAGCAATGATAACCATAACACAAGATAATATAAGCTGAGTCATAAACATGTAAATAATCCATCTGAACCAACATTTGTCCAATGAGAAAACACTGATGCAAATATGGGCACTACTAATTGCTCTGCAAATGGCTAAATGACTACATCATTCCTCAAATCTGAGTGTCCTGAGCCTCAGTGATGGCATGGGAGGGTACTATAATCCATCAATCAAATTATGATCCATCATAAATGCTCATCTCAGCATCTCATATGCAGGGGAACTAGCTGAAAAATGTACTGGAATCTGAAAAATAGAATATGGTAGCCCGACTACCATATAAGTGATACCAGATACCTTTGTGGGAAACTGCAAGTTGCGTGATAGCATTTTTGGCACTGTTACAGGGGAGGTAGAGGCTTAACTCTGGTGTTTGTGAGTATACCTTTGCTTTATTTATCAATCATATCCCATGTGGTTTAATCTGGTGGTTACTTTTATAATTGCTTAAATATGTATAACCATCCCTCTTTTTAACTCACCTCTCCATTACGACATTACCTTTCAGTGAATAAGGTTGTAAGTTCACTTGGCGACTCCACCGTGCAACTCCTATAATTATCTTTGTTGATTTTTCCTAAGCAACATCGAGAGTCATTCTCTTGGAGAATGGGGACATCTGGTCAAGGACCAAGATGTGGAACCAGTCTAGCATTGGGGGAACTTAGCCTGAAGCTGAGTAGCCATTCTTTGAATGGGGACATCTAGTCAAGGACCAGGATGTGGAACCAGTCCAACACTGGGGGAACTCAACCTTGAGTTGAGTAGCTATTCTTTGAATGGAGACATCTAGTTAAGGACCAAGATTTGGAACCAGTCTAGCACTGGGGGAACTCATCCTTGAGGTGAGTAGCCATTCTTTGAATGGAGACATCTGGTCAAGGACCAGGATGTGGAACCAGTCCAGCATTGGGGGAACTCAGCCTAGAGCTGAGTGGCCATTCTTTGAATGGAGGCACCTGGTCAGTTACCAGGAGGATGAACCATTCTAAGACAGTCTAGGACTGGGGGACTCAACCTAGGGCTGAGGGATATTCTTCAGGAGAATGGAGGCACTCGTTTAGTTACCAAGTATTTGACCTTGAGTCAAATTATGCAGCCTAGGGCTGAGGCACTTGGTCAGTTACCAAGACATCACTATAAGTCCTAGACCGGGTCTAGGCATGTGAGTCACTCCTACCCTCTATTTGTGGGCTTTGTGACCTTCACCAAGGATTAGCTAACCTTAGTTAAGACACCTAGTACCCGATGTTGGTGGCACAAGGAGTTTGAGTTAAAAGCATTAGTACTTCTCCCTATATATGATGATGTACTTTGAGTGGGTATGAAGGACCCCTATGACCACTTACATTGACCACGTGGCACTTGAAGAAGGCTAAAAAGTAAAAGTCAAAAATATGTAAGGACTCTTGGACCACTAAGGAGTCAAAGTGAAAATGCAAAAAGGCCTTTAGTACCACTAAAGATAAAAGTAAAAAAGTAAAATAATAAAATCATGTTCTTTTATTCTTTTGTGTCTTGGTCCACATCCAAGGGAATAAAACCTAAAATCCTATAAAGGAAGATCAACTCTATTTCATTTTACACACACTTGATCATCAACGTTGAGCTGCTCCATAGATGATTTTCGCTAGAAGTGAGAGAAGATCTTTGTTTTTTTATGCCCTAGCATGGAGGCTTTTCTAGCTAGGGCATCTCCATCATTCTTCATCAATCAACATCAGTAACCCTAAGCAAGCTAGGGAATCATCACCTCTTCCATGCAACTACCCTAAACAACTAGGGTATCCTTCCTCTCCTTCACGGCCAAGCAGAAGGGTTGGGCTAGGGAATCACCCACTTTCCCTTCACAGTCAACACCAACAACTAGGGCATCACCCTAGGGTTTCCTCAGCTCACGGGAAACCCTTCTCCTATTTCAAGAAGCACCATAACATCCACGGGATTCTGTACATAACCCTCGGCAGCTACACAGAACCCTCAGGCAGTCTGTCTTTCTCGGGCAGCAACAAAACCCTCAAAATAGGCCTTGGGAAGATAGATCACGGGCAGGTGCAAAACAATCTCGAGTAGCCTGTCTAGCATTTCGAGCAGCCCTTTCTCAGCTGGGGCATTGGCACAGAATTCATGGGCTGTCATCTCTTGGGAAGACAAATCACGAGCAAGTAATAAACCTTCATGGGTTTCTTGTCTACACCTTCGGGAAGCAATAAACCTTCATGGGTAGCCTGTCTGTACCCTTGGGAAGCGACACAGAACTTCCGGGCAACAGTACATTGGCTCGGGAAAACTCGGGCAGACTCATAATTATTCTGGGCAGCTCCTGTTCAATCTTGGGTAGCATTAAAAGGCTTGGGCAGTAGACAAGGAATTTAGGGAAACCTGGGCAACAGACAAAGAAATCTAGGCAGCAGAAAGAGACAAATCTGGGCAGTTGCCCTAATCTGAAGTTTTTTGTGATATTTATCTTCTTGTGAAAATTTTTGGTCAAGATCTCTTAGTGATTGAACTTGTACAAGCTTGCTAGGGTTTGAAAAATTATTGAAGAACATTCATCTCAAAATTCTGAGATTGAAAAACTCAGTCATCTCATTTAAGGGATGAATTACTAATGCTTTTGTGGTTTTTGTCCTTTAAAGTTTTCCCCGTGAAAAACATCTTTTGTTCATCTGTGTGATGTTTTGATTTATCTACTGCACTTGTCTTATTGTTATCTTACAGTCTGTAAAATTTTAAGAATACATGGTGTTGCTAAAATTTGACATGGTATCAGAGATTTGCATGTGAAGACTCCAATAAGAGGCAGATTACTATTGTCTTCCTAGACCTTGGGACATTTTGGAGACTTAGATAACCGACTTGTGTAGCAGAGATGGCTACCAACACTTTCAGACCGAAAGAAAAGCTTGAAGGTTCATCAAACTACAACTCTCGGAAAGTTAGGCTCACAGCGATCCTAGAGGAAAATAACCTTGATGACTTGGTGTTCAACACCATAGAAGAACCAACATCTAATGCTGGAATAATTGCTTTCAAGAAGAAGCAAGCAAAGGCTAGAAGGATCATCTATGAATCAGTCAAGGAAACCTTGATGCCCACCATCACACCATTGAAGACTGCTAAAGAATGCTTTGACACCTTGACGAATATGTATGAGAAGAAGGCTCCTAGTCAAAAGAGAGTTTTGAAGAAAAGGCTTCGAATACTGAAGATGAACAAGGATGAAGGATTTGGACGATTCTTCACAAAGATTGAACAGGTAAAAGACCAACTCACTGCTATTGGTATTACTGTGGATGATGATGACTTTGTACAGATTGTATTCGATGGTCTCCCAAACTCTTGGGAAACATTTCTGGCAGTAGTAAGCGGACGTGAAAATAAACCAAACTTTTATAGGCTTTGGAATGATTGCTTGGAAGAAGAAAGGAAGAGTTCAAAACAAGGCTACTAGCACTAAGGAAGGAAACCTTGCTCTTACAGCTAAGAAAGGAAGTTCAAGAAGCCCTCTCGTCAGAAAAGGAAGGGAAAGAAACCACAAGGTAAACACATTGATGTTTCAAAGGAGGAATGCTATAATTGTCATAAGATTGGGCATTTTGCTAAGGATTGTAGGCAGTCCAAGAGGAAGTTTAAAAGGAGATTACAAGCTTCTGTTGCAGAAGAAGAAGAACCCAAGAAGAAGAAGAATACCAAGGCTACCAGAGAAGATGAACCTAGAAGGGAATACTACCTGATCTTTGCTCATTCTAGATTCATCACTGACAGTGCTAACTCTTGGTTAGTAGATAGTGGTGCCTCCAAACATATGCAGGTAATCGTGGAGCACTCCCCAGCTACAGAAAGAAGAAGTTAACTACTCCAATGGAACTTGGAGATGACTCCACTTACAAGATTGAAGGAGTTGGCTCAACCTCACTTCAACTTGATTCAGGTATGGTCTTGCATATTGATGATGTCTTATATGTTACTGGTTTGAAGAAAAACCTCCTCTCTGTGGCTGGCTTAGAGGACAAGGGCGACAGAGTCCTCTTCATGGACAAGAAGGTCCTACTATGGGAAAAGAATGAGAAGCTAAGCTCAGATGTACCAATTGTGGTTCAAGTGGGAGGTCTTTATAAGGCTTCCGAAAATTCCACACAAGCCTTGGTTCACCACACAGTTGATCTATGTGAGCTGTGCAATAGGAGGTTTGGACACCTCGACTATACATCTCTTTCAGGTCTGCAAAATATGGTTACAGATATGCCAGATATTTCTCCTAAACATGATGATATTTACAAAGGTTGTGCTCTAGATGATGATCATCCAGTGTATATTCATGTACCAAAAGAAGAGAGGGATAAGTTAGAGCCTTCCGAGAAGAAAGGCATATTTGTGGGTTACAATGAAAGGTCGAAAACCTACTGCATCTATGTCCCTAGAGAAAGGTACATTGAAGTCAGTAGAAACGTGATATTCCATGAGAAATTCATGTTTCGTCAAATACAAGAGCTTTCAAAGGAAGATGAAGAACCTCCTTTTGAGATCCCAGAATCAGAAGTTTAGAGGGAGAAAGAAGAATTTGAGAATCGAATTCCAGATGTACCTGAGGAACCTGAAAGTCCACCAGAAGAACAGCTTGAAGTCCCTCCTTTAAAAAGGAGAACTGCCTGGTACCGAGAAACAGTACAAGAAGATGAGAAGCATAAAGCTCCTCCCGAAACTTTCAGAGAAAGCATAAGGCCACATAAGTACTTAGGTCTTATGAGCCATCTCACTAGTGCTAAACCTTCCACTGACAAAGAAGCAGCAAGTCAACAAGTATGGATTGATGCCATGATTGAAGAGTACAGTTCAATCATGAAAAATGATGTGTGGGAAGTTGTTCCCAGACCGACAGGAAAGTCAATGGTAACATCAAGATGGCTCTACAAAATCAAGCATGTTGTTGATGGCAGCATTGAGAACTACAAAGCCATATTTGTAGCTTGTGGCTTTACCCAAAAAGAGGGCATAGACTATGATGAGAATTTTGCTCATGTCGCCAAGTACAAGGTTGCGGGGAAGTGCCCCCGCCGCCTCTCGCCCCCGCTTCGGAAGCTCGCTTCGGAAGGAAGCGCTGTGGGAGCTAACCGAAAGCGTGCTTCTTGGATAGCTCTCGATCCGGAGCGATTTTGGAAGCGCGATTCCTCCTCCAAAATTTTGCTTCCTTCTCTTGTCCGGGAGCACACGCTTCGTCGACGCTTCCATCGCTTCCTCCCACACTTCCTTCTTCGCTTTCGACGCTTCCATTAGTGCTTCTCGTCGCTTCCTACAGCGCTTCCCCCATTAAATGACGCCCACGGCCCGCGGAAGAGAGGAAAGGGTCGCGGCTTCGTTTTTGGAGGGAAGGAGGAGGGCTTTGGGGGATAAAGCCATCTTCTCCAACCTCATTATCAATTTGCAAGAGAAGAGAAGAAGAGAAGAGAAGAAGAGAAAAAGAGAAGAGGAGAAGGAGAAGGTTGCCACCATTGGAGAGAAAGAGCCAAAGAGGTAGGATCTACAATCTTCTTTGTTCATTTTTCATTTGCTTTGTGTTAGAATGTAGTAATGTACATTGTTAAATCTCTGTTTCCTCCCTCATTCTATCGCAGGCAACAGGTTAAATCTATAGTTCCATCTAGCATCAACCATGATGATGGGTTTATGGTTTATTTTGTTGGTTTCATTTGTTATTTTGATGGTGGTGGTTGGAAACCGGAGGAGGAATCAGGAAGAGGATGAAGAAGTGGGAAGTGGCACATACAATGTAGAGGAGGAGGAGGAAGAAGAGGAGGAGGAGGAGGAAGAGGAGGGGGAAGAACCATCATAACTCTTGCTAACTATAATTGTATCACTGTATACTACTATCAGAGCTATCATATCTCTTGCTACAGTGTTCGGATGGAAGTTGCATCAGATGGATGTAAAAACAACCTTCCTCAATGGGAAGATTGATGAGGAAGTCTACATTGAATAACCTGAAGGCTTTGTGACTCATGGGGATAAGTCCTATGTGTGTAAACTGAAGAAAGCCTTGTATGGGCTCAAACAGGCCCCAAGAGCCTTTTATGCGAGGATGGATAGATACCTTCACACCTTGGGGTTTTCCAAAAGTACTGTTGACTCCAATTTGTACTTTAAGGTTGTTCATAATCATATCTTGATCCGGGTCTTATATGTGGATGACGTGTTCCTTACAGGTGAGGAACAACTAATAGCACAATTTAATAGGGAGCTCACCTCTGAATTTGAAATGAAGGATCTTGGTCTGATGCATTATTTTCTTGGCTTAGAGGTCTTGCAAAATTTAGGCAAGATCTTTCTAACACAAGGGAAGTATGCAGTGGACATCTTGCAAAGATTTGGGATGTAGGACTGCAAGTCCATGAGCGTACCCATGACAACCAACTTGAAGAAGTTGCGAGACTCAACCACTGGTTCACAAGATGTGGACTCTACCCTGTATCGACTACTCATCGGATCTTTGATGTATCTCATACACCCAAGACCAAATATTTGTTACACAATGAATGCTCTGAATCAGTTCATGTCTGATCCGAAGCACATACATTGGATAGCTGCCAAACATGTACTCAGATATGTGTGAGGTACTATCACTTATGGGCTCAAGTATACTTCCAGTAGTGGAGTATTGTTAGTAGGATATGCTAACTCAGATTGGGCCGGCAGTGCAGTAGACCGGAAAAGTACTTCAGGTTACTGCTTCAATATGGGATCTGCAATGATCTCTTGGTCCAGCAGGAAACAGGGTTCCATAGCATAGAGTACAATTGAAGTTGAGTATATTGTTGCAAGTGATGTCTGCAAGGAAGCAGTTTGGCTTAGGAAAATACTATCTGATCAATTCGATGGAAAGCTTGACTCAACGATTATTCATTGCGATAATCATAGTTGCATTAAACTTTCAGAAAATCCAGTGTTTCACGATAGCTCGAAACACATTGAAATGAAGTATCATTTCATTAGAGACCTAGTACAGAGAGGCACTCTAAAGTTGCAGTACATCCGTACAGACAAACAGATTACAAATCGCGGAGGATATAGACCATGCGGGAGGAGCACCCTACGGGCAGAGGGAAAGCTCACGGTCGCACAGGATAGACCATGCAGGTGGAGAATCCACAAGAAGAGGACAAGCTCACAGTCGCACGGGATAGACCATGCAAGTGGAGACTCTGCATGCAGAGGAGACAGACCATCCGGGAGGAGCATCCCACAGGCAGAGAAAACGCTCACGGTCACGTGGAAGAAGGGTGCTTACAGTCGCGCAGGTGGAAGATCACCCAGAGCAAGGATTTAGTCATACAAAGGAAGAGGATCACGAGATAGGGCCATGAAGTTACTGCAGTCACAGACACGGAATATCACGCGGCGACTCAGTCACATGGGAAAAACAATCACATGAGAACTCCGCATAAAATCATTAACCACGAAAACCTTATATGTTGAATATGGATAACTTATCCTCTTATAAGGTTTAGGATAGGATAAAGTGGTCCAAGGTAAGGTAGGTTAGAAAGTCAAAAGGTCATAGGGTAAGATAAAATGGACCAAAGTCTTTATTAATAAAACCGTAAAGGTTTTATTAATAAAACCGTAAAGGTTTTATTAATAAAACTATAAAATAAACATTTAAGTACTTATAGTAAAGTCATAAAGTAAGTGTTAATTCTGGTTAAAGGTTTTATAAATAAAACCATAAAGTAAAGTGTACCAAAATAAAACTCATAAGGTAGGCGGTACATAGACAATAAGAGTACTAAGATCAAGTAGGACAAGGGACCAAGAGTCAACAAAGGGGGCCGCAAAAAGAGCAACCCACAAGCTCAAGATCAGTAAACTTTTCTCTCTCGAGGTACATTGTTTTATATATTTTTTCATCACTGTATAAGGGAAAGATCCAAACGAATGGTATGATCATTTTGTCCTTAACACTAATCCTAAGGGTTAGGTACTAGGGACATCGTCAAGGGGTGACCAGTCCCTTGAGAAGCAACCTAGCAATAACTGATTAGGAGAGGGGACATCATTATCTTCCGTTCTTAATGAATGGCTTTCATCCCTAGGATGAGTTTTAGTCTCACACTAAATCATATTGATGAACCCCTAGACCCTGACCGGGCTCTCCATTCTCTCGCATAATGGTTCTCAATACTAAGCTGAGTTTCAATCTCACACTGAAAGTTGATCAACTACCTACAGGACCTACTTGGACATCGTGTCCCTTGTCGAAGACCAGAATATATCTCTGCCTCTACCTGCAGGCTCTACTTGGACATCGCGTCCTTGGTCCCAGACCAGAATACCCTAGAGGCATATAGGGGCCCTAGCCACATGCTAGGGGCTTTGCCATGTCAGCAACCTGCTTGTTCCTAGACCAAGAACCCCAGGGTACCTTCTAAGCTCTTACTCTGTCCTAGTCAACTAGCTAGGGTACCATTCTCAGAGAATGGGTCTCAAAATTGCACTAACTTTAACAACTTATTGGGATGAGAAGATGACAGTTACCCAATAATATATACTTAACGAAAATATGCATTCAAGAAAGAATAATCTTAAATTCATAATTTTTTGAGTTTCTCACTCACACCTCCAAAGTTGGGGTAGTCCTCTTGGTCTTTCGGCCTTAGGAGGTTATTAGAGCCTTCATGTCAGTGTTTTTCAACGTGTTAGGCATTGATTTTGATTCGTATGGACATGTGCTAGGCCCCCCTAGAGTTTCGTCAGTTTCCGAGAAAATAAAAAAAATTCGCAAAATTAGGCCATTTTTTAATGGTTTTATTAGAAAATTTTAAAATGTAATAAAAGTCAGATACGGAATCCGTTTCTGACGTGGGGACACTCGTTTTTACACCCGGAGCCTCCACTTTACCCAAGGACCACTTTCCACATCAGTCGGGTAGCCGGATCACCTCGTGGAGCCTTATTCAGCTAAAAATGCATCAAAAGAGCATTTTAATGCTAAGTACACCATTTTGGCACTAAGGTCAAATGTTTGAAAAGTCAAAAAATTAAAATATTTTAAAAAGGGATGACTTGGCATGGGTCCCCTAAGCCTCACGATCTCCTTTCAAACTTAAGTAAAGCATAGTTTTAAGGTTTTGATTTTAAATGGAGCTCACGTGAAGAAGTGATGATGTCACCTCCACGTTAATGATTTTGATGGCTAGCAAATGGAGGAAAGGGGTGGAACCCTCCTCCCCTTTAAGCTTCGTTATATTTTTGTGGTTGCTATTTAATACTTTGGGGTAGCGAATCATGAAGGAAAGGGTGACGTCAACCCCACGCTAATGAAGTGGAGGCTAGCGAGAAGGAAAGGGGGTGGACCCTCCCACGTTGAAGCTTCTTTGTATTTGGTTTTAAAAAGAAACTTTGGTTTAAAACATACATGAACCAGGCAATATCACCTTCACCTCACGTCATCTCAAAGCTCACGCATGAGGGAGTGAAGGAGGTTTGATTTGGTGATTTGGCGATTAGATGGGGTTGGTTGGAAAGTGATTATGAGTTAACTGAGAGAGGTGTCAATCACCTCTGCAGTTCAACTCAGTCCTTCTTCACTTCAACTTAGCTCCTCTTCACTTCAGAGTCAGATAACTCCAGGTTTATCTTCAGTGTTGATAGCCCCCCAAGGGCTTGGCTCTGGCTATAAATAAAGCAAACTTTCTCTCTTCCAGGCTAGTTAGAGTTGGGGAGAAAGGCTTGCTATTGTGTAATGTATTGATCATTCTTTTGTTGGAATAAAAGAGAAGATTTGGAGGCTAAATTGTGGAGTACTTTTCATGTGTGGATCATCATTATCATGTTGCTTTTAAGGTGAACTGCTATTGTTTCATTTTTTGCATTAAACTCTAGTCTACCTGAATGATTATTGGAATCATAGGAATAGATCATTGTAAGTAAATTTACTCACTCTATTTTGCTACATATGTTTGAATGAGCTAATATTTGCATGCTAAATAAGATTATTTTCATGCTATGTCATCTATTTCTCATATGTATCTTCAAATTTAATGGTTTTGTTTGCAGGATTTGTTGTTTATCTTGCAGGTTTGCCGTGATTGGAAGAGTTGTGGTTCAAGTTTGATTCCACTGATTTTCCAACAAAGATTGCGAAGATTGTGCCCCTCGGTGCTTCACTGACAAGTTTTTTTTGCAGATCTATTTCAGCAACAAGCACTATTCTTTTCCTCTTCCTCCAAAAATGAAATTTTCTTCAAATTTATTACCCTATTTCACTAAGAAAATCATATATAGATCTAGTTAGTAAGATTCTTTCCTAAGTTTAGATCTCAGTTCTAGTTTGCATGCAAAGTTATATTTGAAGAGATCTAGTTCAAATTATCTTCTTTTGCAAGCATTATAAAGGAAATTTGTAGCTTGTTTAAAGGTAATTTATTTCAAAGTTTAAAAAACAAATCTAGCATTTCGTTGCATATCATATTGGCTGCCCAAAAGGCAAGCCAAGATCCCAAGGAAAGCTTACTTTCCTTGGTTCCTTTTTGCCCATTTTTTTTATCATTTTAACTTAGAATTTTTTGGGTATTTTTTGTGTTGTCCAAAGACACTTCTAAAGTGTTTTTGGGCACTTTTTACTAAACATTGCTTGTTGGTTTTTAGCAGGTATATTCAAAAAGAAGAGGATACGCTGCCCAAAAAACCAATTTGTGGGCCATCTGGAGCTTCCAGGAGGCTTCCCCCTTAGCTGGGCTTCTTTTCCTTATAGTTTGTAAGCCTTTGGATCCGAGATAACAAGGACCAAAGGGCATTTCTGCTAAGGCATTGTAACTGAGTAATAAAAAGCAAGTTTGAGTAGGCTCTTTCGAGCCAACTCTCCATCCCCCAGGGGGGATTCTGCGTTTTTGTGATTTGTTTTAGTTTTTTCTAGTTTAGTTGTTTTTAATAGCATTGTATAATTTGAATCATAAGCATTTCAATATATTTTACAAATTCAAAGTAATCATAGTACTTACCCCACGACTTCCCGATTAACCCGAAAGGGGAAAGAGCTGCTTGGTAGGACTAATTAGATAATTTGTGATTGTTTCTAGCATTTTTCTGTTATCTAAAAACAACCCCTCCTCGCTTTCCCGATTGAGGCCCATTTGGACCGAAAGAGATTCCTGGAGTTTTTTTAATTTTTAACAAGAACACAATTTTAAAATCCTTAAAAAATTACCAAGGCTCCTTCCCTGTATGCTCTACACCGCTGCAGCTTGTCTGATCATTGGCTGTATCGGAAAGGGATATGAGTTACCAAATTTAATAGGAAAATCCACACAAGTGATTTTCTCGAGAACTCAGGAGGTTGCAAAAGGTAACTACTACAGAGTTAGGGGGCTACTCAAAGCAGGTTCATCCTTGCCCCGTTGGACACTTGGTATTACCGCTTTAGCACTCAGTACGAAGAGACTTGACTTGTTGGGCCAAACCCACAATTGACCCACGCCCTTAATTACTCATTAATAATTTTAAAACTGACCAACGAGACAACTGCAATACTTACACGACACAACAACACTCCACTTTTACAAGCACTCCATATTCATCGCCACTGGTTTGTTTTACTTTTAATGCTTAAATCAATTATTGCAAAATGTCGTGAATGATGTTACATTGTCATATGTTTTTGATGTGATCTGTTTCTTGCATCTGTTTCTTGCAATAGTCCGTTGTGTTATTTTATCATTTTCATATTAACTCCTAGATTTAGTCTTTTCTTTCGTAGACTAAAAACCATAGATTTTCTTTTAATAGGGTTTACCCCCCTTGGCTTCATTAGGAGTTGGCCTAAACGTAGGAGTCAAGAACAAGGTGACAGCCATGACTCGAGACTTGCCCCCAAGGACACACTGAGTGGCTTGAAGATTTTTGCCACGTCCCCCCCAGTGTGTGAAAGGCGGCAACAAAGCATTGACTAAAAGATGCTTACATTATTGGATAAATTATTGTTGATACATTGATTATGAAATGTTGCTAACCATCTGACAGGATTTAACTTGTACGGAATTCCATGATCTACAAGGACAAGTGATCCCATTGGTATACAGATGGATCAGAAGTGAAAAGCCTCTAGAAGCATGACTCTTAGACCTAGAATGATCTCATGTAGAGATTTGGTGATTATAAGCGGAAGGCTTCTACAGATGTCAGTCTCTCTGCTACTTCAAATGATTATGGAAAGCAATTTCCTTCCATAGCAAATGAATTATGGAGGACAAATTTCACTTAGCCAATCTCTGAGAGACAGAGGGAGTTATCCCTCCAAGATGAGGATCCTAGTCTATTGCATTTGATAGAAACCTGATGAAGTTTTCCTAAGTCAAGGAAGAACAAAGTTAAGATCCTGAGCAGATCGAGCATGATGGCGGTGACTACAATGATGACACTGTTGTCTTGATTTAGACAAGACAATTGAAGGATCCTTGATGAACTTGGTTGTCACTAGGATGGATACTTACTTTGTATCTTTAGTTGTCTAGTCTACATTCATGTGCCCAAGGATAGAAGGATGAAACTAGAAATTTCAGGCAAGAAGGGAACATTTGTGGGATACAGTGAGTCTTCAAAGGCTTACAGAATATACATCCTAGGATCAAAACATATCGAAGTTAGTAGGGATGTAACTTTTGAAGAATAAATGGCTATACGAAAAGGAAGAGGATTGATACAGAGATCAATAATGAAGTGGTGAGATCATCTCCCCCTCCAGAAATTAAGAGGGAGTTTGAAGAAAAGAATGAACCAATCGATCCCATTGATCCAGTTGAACTAATTGTTTCTCCCATAGATATGGAAAAGACCTAGATGGGCACACTAGACATTGTTGGATGCTGAGGGGAACGAAGCTCCATACAGAATCCATCAGAAAGCAAAAGACCTCAAAGGTTCTCGAGTTATGTAGCACTGATGAGTCAAATCATTGACTCAGAACCTACCACTTACGAAGAAGCTTCCAGACACCAAGTTTGGAAGGATGCTTTATCACCAACCTTGTAGTTGCATGTGTGAGGTGGATCCGGGATGGATGGTAGAGGGGCAAGCAACTAAGGAGGTGGAACCAAGACTGCCTAGACTCCCAAATGGATGGTTGTCACACCAATTAAGGCAGCCTTCACTATATGTTATCTAAGTCCAAGACAACAACGGGGGAGACCTGGATCTACTCCCGACATGAGAGATCAAACCTAGACACCAGAACAGATCAAATGTGGCTTTGAGGTACTTAAGGTGTAAGGTAAATGGAAACCCTAGCTTTAGGGTTTAGGTACTAGCAACTAATGGAGATGACCACTGTCTTGGGAAACATAACTATGACAGGGTGAGCAAGGACAGAGTTGGGACTGTCTAGTACCAAGGAGACAGACTCAATGAAAGATAGGTAACTTGAGTTATCAATGAATGTTGGTAAAGAGAATGGGAGTAAGGTCAATTTAGGGCTAGCGCTAGAGATAGGAGATCAATGCCTTTCGTGCTTTGGGCAATGGAGTCAGTATCAGCACAACGTTTCAGTGAACCCACCCGAGATATACCCTGATCTATGGACCTACAAAAGGATTTTGCTCGGAAGATTCAGGTTACAGGAAAATCAGTAGAAGGAGGGCTAGCACTAGGGTTTGGAGAGGCAGATCTGCAGATCTAGAGCCACTAGGAGACTATCAGCTCAGCGTTGGAGGGGAAATGAGATCAGGATGGCCCGATCTACAAACCCAAGTCAGAAAATTGCAGGAAAGATCAGATCTGAAAAAGTCAAAATCTTATGAGGGGGGCTAGGAGGCTGAAAGTCAGCTTTTTAGATCTAGGGCAACCTGGCAGGAACTAGCTCGGTGTTGGGGGTGTTCTGGAGTGCTCAAGCCCTGATCTATCAGCCTAGCCTGTCAAATTTTAGAAAAAGTAAACTCTAGAAAAGTCCAGTTTTCAGTGAAGGCGCTAGGGCTGTTTCAGTCTAAAACTCAGATCTAGGTCAAACTGCCATGAATATGGATAGTATTGAGGGTGATTTGGACTGTGTGGGACCCAATCTATTAGTCTATGAAGTCAGAAATCAGAAAAAGTCAAAACCATAGCAGGTCAAATTTTCAGTGGTGGGTTATGCAGTTTTCAGGCTAAAAATCAGATCTAGGTCAAACCAGCAGGAATTTGACCAGCGTTGCAGTAGATTCAGTGAAGGGGAGGCCCGATCTACGAAACCCAGCAGTGGTTTGGCCAAAGATCGAACGATTCCTAGATTTAGTATTTTTTAGGGTTTTTTAGTATGTTAGGAATTTTCAGAAAAATGGAAGAAAAAAGCAAGTACAATGGATTTAGATCTGTTAAAGAGAAGAGAGTTACCTATTAGATCGTACTTGGAAATGCTTGTAGAAGTCTTAAGAGTGATGATCTTTGCTATCCCGATCAATTCTGTAAGATCCAAGTGATTTCTATGACATATGTAAGCTCCAAACCACCAATGCGCCCCCTACCTCGCATGAGCAAACGTTAACAATATCAGATTTTCCAATACAAGATAAAGAAACCAAATGCTATAGGAAAGTAAAACGAAGTAATCATAGATCACAATGAAACTAATGAAAATCCTTGATCCAAGACGAAAAAAACTGAACGAATTGAGGTCCCCCTGCAAAAACGCTCCAGCCAAAACGCCCTCTTGTAGACAAGACAATGATAGCAGAAAAATATAGATGTCACATGAATTTCCACAATGCTAGGAAGCATAAGACTATCCAATCACCATTTGAGAACATCAGATGCAAAGCAGATCCAGAAAATATCCATAGAATTTTTTTCTTTCGATTATTCAGATCCGAGAGCCAAAAACCCCTTACAAATGAGAGGCTCTCTCCTTTAAATAAAAATGAGAGAACCACAATCATAACCGAATCCTAACCATTTTCAAAACGAGTGGCTAAGATTAAAAGATAAAATGTTCTAATCAATGGTTGAGATGAGCTCAACATACAATACATGGATCAATATAACCATAAAGTACCAAAGTGGACTAAATCACCCATAAAGAGGGTACCCCACTCAACAAGAAATAAATGAAGCACATGGTGGGTCCAAGGAGTGTTGACCAACTCCCTCTGGGTGTCCCCATGGCACAATAAAATAATATAATATTTTAATTCTTTGACTTTGTGCCTCCTTGAGGAAATCGTGAGCCTCCTAAAAGCTCCAGAAAATAATATAAAAATGCCCAAAAATAAGTGTGGGCCCAATCAAGTGCTACAACTGCTGGAGAAGGTGTGGAGGACATCACCTCATCATTATGACTCATCCCGTGTCATTTCCTTGCCTCAGTAGTCCAAATCGATTTCTTCAATAGCCATTTAATCATTTTTTAATCTGCCTCAGGAAACGTGAACCTGCCAAAACAGCCTCCTAGGGTGCTTGCATTGTCAAACTGAGCCCACCAGACTCTCTGGGATGTGGATACTATGGCACAAACAAGTGGTTGCACCCCCTATGCCCATACGACGCCCTAGGATATCTAACTAAAACATCTCCCTGCTCAGACATATCAACCTGTGAAGAAAAACTGCATCAGAAAGGCAGAATGAGCCTGATCATATCTGCAAGTGCCCGGAACTGGAAATAAACAACTCATTAGACTCAGAGAGTCCAAATCCATCTAAGGTGTATACTCATATCCCTCACAGGTCAACCATATCCAATAAACAATATAACCATCTGTAAATGATCAGACACCAATAATAACTCAGACTATCATCCATCTGCTGCAAGTGTTAAAAGGCTAAGACATGCTCTACAACTCATTCAAGCAACAATCACAACAAGTAGCAGTGATTTCACTTGCGGTACATCAACCAATACATATATAAGGCTTTATTTATTATTGCTCAAACTAGACTTTCAGGACTATACTCATTTCATAGTTGTAGCCAATTTGGTAGTGAAGGGTGAAGGATGAAATTGACAAGGCTAAGGCAAAGGAGGACTTCATGCTTAGCATCATGACACTTTGGATATGGAAAGGGAATACTCACTATAACCAATGCTGGACAAACAACAACACAAGGAATGGCAGTGCCTCACAAATGGTTGAGTTGTTTAGAGAGTGCTTATTCAACTTAGGCATCAAGTTAGATCCAAGTTCATTAGGACCGTCAATTTTATTTCCATGGCCTTTTTGGCCTAGATGAATCTCTGGGACTTCACCAGTGCTTAAAAGCACAGCTAATCGCAGCTTTCATCACGGACATATTTATATTTATAAGGTCAGCAATATTTGGATATAGCATATTTTTAACCATTGCTTTTTTGGACCTTTTCTTATACCCTTCAAGAGGTATTTTAGCATTTCATTTCTCTTTCCCTTTTTCACATATGTTAAGAAACATAGTTTTAGCATTTTCATTTTCCATGGGCGCATATATAATATTTCTAATGCAGGTAGTACATGAGCTTTCTATTTTAGCCAACAACATCTCAAGTGACCAGGGGGAGTTCTGCACAGTGCCAAACATCGGGACAACCGACCAGAATGATTTAGGCATACAATCCAACTCACCAAAGGCATGTTTTGTCACCAACTCAGAGCCGAGACACAATATAAACAGGGAGGCTTATCCAACAAAGGTTCTAGCGGGGAGAAACTCCTCCATGCCATAAGTCAAGAAGTCAGTCGGGTTGAAAACTAAACTAGAAGGTAATGGAGGTGGAGATAGTGAATGATGAAGCCAACACTAGCAAGCCAAAACAATGGTGGGAATGACTACCTCTATTCTCCCTAAGGAGGGTAAAACCAATGAGTATAGATCAGGAACTTCCAAGTCTAAGTAGGGACATCAATACATAATACAAAATACATCCAAGTCCATATAATTATGACCGCCAAATCATGACACCACATGTTAATACATGTCACAAAAATGAGTATAAGAGCAATGATAACCATAACACAATATAAAAAACTGAGTCATAATCATGCATATAATCCATTTGAAACATCATCTGTCCAATGAGAAAGCACTGATATAAAACTGGGCATCAATAACTGCTCTGTAATGACTAAAGGGTTACATCGGTCCTCAGATCTGAGTGTCCTGCGACTCACTCCTAACATGGGAGAGTACAATAGTCCACCAATACAATAATGATCCGTCAAAACTGCTCATCTCAGCATCTCATATGTAAGAGATCTAGCTGAAAAATGTACTGTGTCTGAAAAATAGAATATGGTATCCTGGGTACTATATATGTGATAACAGATGCCATAATGGAGGAGTTCCAATCCATCATGAAGAATGGCGTATGGGAGGTTGTATCGAGACCTGAGGGGAAGTCAGTAGTGACCTCCTAATGGTTTTTCAAGATTAAACACAGAGCAAATGGTAACGTGGAAAAACATAAGGCCAGATTTGTTGCCAGAGGATT
>LPNX010783360.1:166154-183578 GCA_001517045.1 Pseudotsuga menziesii | reverse complement strand
GATTTGCAAGGAAAAGAGGCCAAAGAGGGGCTAGCGCTAGGGTTGGAGATCAGTGCTTGCTGGACCTAGGGTAATGGAGTCAATATCTGCACAACGTTGGAGTGGACCCACTTGGGAAATGCCCTAATCTATGGATCCAGAAGGTTATTTGGCCTGAAAATTCAGTATACATGGGAAACTAGTAGTAAGGTGGCTAGCGCTACGATTTGGAGAGGCAGATCCTCAGATCTAGGAAAATTCAGAGACCATCAGCTCAACGTTGGAGGGGAGATGGGATGGGGATGATTTGATCTACAAACCCAAGTCGGAAAAATGCCGAAAAAAATAGATCTGGGAAAAAGTCAGAAAAATGATTAGAAATGCTCGATATACTTCCATTAGGACCATCATTGCTATTGCTTCAACTATGGGATGGAAGCTGCATCAAATGGATGTAAAGACTGCCTTCCTCAATGGTATTATCAAGGAAGAAGTTTACATTAAACAATCATAAGGGCTTATTGTCTATGAGAAAGATTCTCACTTATGTAAACTGAGAAACGCATTATATGGGCTCAAGTAAGCACCTCGTGCTTGGTATGGACAAATAGACGGATTCACCAAGAGTGATCCAAACCCCAATCTTTATTACAAGATTGAGGATAATGAGCTATTGATTTTTGTCTTGTACGTGGACGACTTGTTTCTCACATGAAATGAGTTGTTGCATTTCTTGGTTTGTTGACATGGAGACTTTGCTACTTGTAATGATGTTGCTGAAAAGACAATAGTTAAATCACCAGAAACCCAAATTAAAAACCATTCATACACAACCCATATTTTGAGCTGAAACTTGTATAGATTTAGATTTAGAATAATACTAAAAGTATGGATGGTATAAATTATGGATGGTATAAATTATCATATTGTCCAATCATCAATGTCCATTATCAAAATTGAAGATACATGACCAAAGCATCTCCAAAATCTGCGTGGGACATATCTAANAATTGAAGATACATGACCAAAGCATCTCCAAAATCTGCGTGGGACATCTCTAAAATCTACTTAGAATGTCTCCAAAATCTGCCTGGAAGTCCCCAAAATCTGTNCTACTTAGAATGTCTCCAAAATCTGCCTGGAAGTCCCCAAAATCTATTGGGGAGGTTTTGGGTATGACTAACAAGTCCCTAAGTCTCTAATGAAGTCCCCAAAAGATTAGGAACGTTTCCTAGGGGTCCTCAAGTCCCCAAAACGCGGGGACATCAGGTATGAGTCTTTTTTTGGGCAAGAAGGGTCCCCGTGCAACATAGGTAAAATTAGAATTGTCTAAGCCCTACCTCCCATCAAGCCCATGCAAATTTAAATGATCCTCTTGCTCGACCATCACAAGAAGCTCCTCCATCAAACCATAAGTACCTCTAACATCCTCATGTATCTTGACTTGCCATAGATAGATGACTGAAATGATGAAGAATTTGCTAGACTCAACTCCATATGAAGCTCATGTGTAAGCTTTGTTATCACCAGCCTTGTAGTTGCCTATGTAAGGTGGATCCAGGATGGATGGTAAAGGAACAAGCAACTAAGGAGGTGGAACCAAGACTGCCTAGACTCCCAAATGGATGGTTGTCACGCCAATCAAAGCAACCTTCACTTTATGTTATCTAAGCCCAAGACAACAAAGGGGGAAACTCGGATCTGCTCCCAATAGGAGAGATCAGACCTAGACACCAGATCAGATCAATAAGACTTGAAGTANTCACTTTATGTTATCTAAGCCCAAGACAACAAAGGGGGAAACTCGGATCTGCTCCCAATAGGAGAGATCAGACCTAGACACCAGATCAGATCAATAAGACTTGAGGTACGTAAGGTGTAAGGTAATTGGGGACCTTAAATCTATGGAAGGTGTCACTAAGTGTGCCAGCGCTTTGGATAAAGGTTTTAGACAAATGAGGGTTGATCCAAAGTGGAACACAAGTGACCTATGGGGTAAATATTAGATCTATGGTTGAGGTACTAGCAACTGATGAAGATATNGCGCTTTGGATAAAGGTTTTAGACAAATGAGGGTTGATCCAAAGTGGAACACAAGTGACCTATGGGGTAAATATTAGATCTATGGTTGAGGTACTAGCAACTGGTGAAGATATCCATTGCCTTAGGAAACGTGACCAATGCAGGGAGGGAAAGGACAGTGTTGGGGCTATCTAGTACTGATGGATAGACTTGACGATAGTGTGACAATATCAGAGATCGCAAGTCATCAGGGAAAAATCAGATTTGCAAGGAAAAGAGGCCAAAGAGGGGCTAGCGCTAGGGTTGGAGATCAGTGCTTGCTGGACCTAGGGTAATGGAGTCAATATCTGCACAACGTTGGAGTGGACCCACCTGGGAAATGCCCTAATCTATGGATCCAGAAGGTTATTTGGCCTGAAAATTCAGTATACATGGGAAACTAGCAGTAAGGTGGCTAGCACTACGATTTGGAGAGGCAGATCCTCAGATCTAGGAAAATTCAGAGACCATCAGCTCAACGTTGGAGGGGAGATGGGATGGGGATGATCTGATCTACAAACCCAAGTCGGAAAAATGCCGAAAAAAATAGATCTGGGAAAAAGTCAGAAAAATGATTAGAAATGCTAAGATCCCGGAAGATAGTTTCTCAGATCTAGGGCCACCTGTCAACCTTTAGCTCAGCATTGGAGGTGATTTGGAGTGAGGAGAACCCGATATACAAACCCAAGTTGTTATTTTTCCGGAAAAATTAGATCTCGGAAAAAGTAAAAAATTCAGTGGGGCGTTAGGGTTTGAGAAGGCAGTTTCTCAGATCTAGGGAAAACCGGGCCAAACTAGCTCAACGTTAGGGATAAATTGGTGAGAGGGAGGCCCAATCTACAAAACCCAATAGTGGTTTGTCAATAGCTCGAACGGTTTATTTTTTTGGTATTTTTGGTTTTTTATTATTTATGAATTTTTTATAAAAATGAAGAAAAGCATGTGTCAATGGATTGAGATCCGAAAGAAAGGAACTAACGTGTAGATCTTACCTGGAAATCCTTGTAGATTCCTTGAAGGTGATGATCTCCGCTATCCCGATCAATTTGACAAGACCTGTGTGATTTCTAAGCCCAACGTTTTGCTCCAAGTGACCAATGCACCCTCTCTCCTGCCAAGCAAATGTCAACAATATCAGATTTGTCATATCACGGAAGAAAAGCTAGATCTACAGAAAAGTAACAAGATGTAATAATAGATCACAATGAAACTAATGAAAACTCCCTGATTCAAGACAAAGCCAATCCAAGCGAGTTGAGGTCCCCCTGCAAAAACGCCTAAGATGAAGTCACCCTCCTGTAGACAAGACAATGATCCCCCAAAAAAATATAGATCTCACACAAATTTCCCGAATGCTAGGAAGCAAAAGACTTGCCAATCACCATCTAAGAACACCAGATGCAAAGGAGATCTAAAAACTATCCACAACAAAGTTTTTCTATTAATCAGATCCAAGAGCCAAAGACGCCTTACAAATGAGAAGCTCTCTCCTTTAACTAGAACTGAGAGAACCAAAATCCTAACCACTTTCAAAACGAGTGGCTAAGATTAAAAGATATAAGTGTTCTAATCAATTGTTGAGATGAGTTAAGCATACAATACATGGATCAATATAACCATAAAGTACCAGTGGACTAGATCACCCATAAAGAGGGTACCCCACTCAATAAGAAATAAATGAAGCACGTGGTGGGTCCATGGAGTGTTAACTAACTCCCTCTGGGTGCCCCATGGCACAATAAAATAATATAATATTCTAATTTTTTGATTTTGTGCCTCCTTGAGGAAATCGTGAGCCTCCCAAAAGCTCCAGAAAATAATATAAAAATGCCCAAAATAGGTGTAGGCCCAATTAGGTGCTGCAACTGCTGGAGAAGGTGTGGAGGACATCACACTTATCATTATGACTCATCCCATGTCATTTCCTTGCCTCAGTAGCCAAAATTGATTTATTCAATAGCCATTTAATCATTTTTAATCTGCCTCGGAAAACATGAACCTGCCAAAATAGCCTCCTAATGTGCCTGGGTTGTCAAACTGAGCCCACCAGTCGCTATGGGATGGGGGTACTATGGTACAATCAATTCGTTGCACCCCTTATGCCCCATACAGCTACCTAGGAGATCCAATAAAAACATCTCCCTGCTCAGACACATCATCCAGTGAAGAAAAGCTGCATCAGAAGGGTAAAATGAGCCTGATCATCTCTGCAAGTGCCTAGAACTGAAAATAAGCTATCTCACTAGACTGAGAGAGTCCAAATCCATATAGGGTGCATACTCATACCCTTTCCAAGTCTCTGCCTGATCATCAACAATATCCAATAGACAATATAATCACTTGTAAATGACCAGATACCAACAATATAACTCAGACTATTATCCATCTGCTGCAAGTGTTACAAGGCTAAGACATGTTCTACAAATCATTTAAGTAACAAGCATAACAAGTAGCAGTCACCTCACTGGCGGTACATTAACCAAATACATATAAGGGTTTTATTTATTATTACTCAGACCAGATTTTCGGGACTATACTCACTTCATAGTTGTAGTCAATTTGCTAGTGAAGGGTGAAGGCTGAAATTGACAAGGCTAGGGAAAAGGATAACTACCAACTTAACATCCTGACACTTTGGATATGGAAAGGGAATACTCACTATAACCACATGCTGGACAAACAACAACACAGGGAATGGCAGTGCCTCACAAATGGTTGAGTTTTTCAGAGAGTGCTTATTCAACTTAGGCATCATGTCTACATCAAGTTTGATCCAGGTTCATTAGGATCATCAATTTTATTTCCATGGCCTTTTTGGCCTATAAGACCTTTTGGAGACTTCACCAGTGCTTAAAAGCACAGCTAACTATAGCTTTCATCCAGGACATATTCAAATTTATAAGGTCAGCAATATGTGGATATAACATATATTTAACCATTGCTTTTGGGACCTTTTCTTATACCCTTCACGGAGTATTTTAGCATTTCATTGTTCTTGCCCTTTGCTTGTATATGTTAAGAAATACATTTTAGAATTTACATTTTCCATGGGCGCATATATAAACATTTCCAATACAAGTAGTACATGAGCTTTTAGTTTTAGCCAACAACATCTCAAGTGACTAGGGGGGTTCTGCACAGTGCCAAACATCGGGACAACCGACCAGAATGATTTAGGCATACAATCCAACTCACCAAAGGCAAGTTCTGTCATCAACTCAGAGCTGAGACACACTATAAACATGGAGGTTTTCCCAACAAAGGTTCTAGCAGGGAAAGGTCCTCCATGCCATAAGTCAAGTAGTAAGTCGGGTTAAAAACAAAACTGGAAGGTAATGGATGGGTGGAGACAGTGAAAGAAGAAGCCAACACTAGCAAGCCAAAGAATTGTGGGAATGACTACCTGTATTCTCCCTAGGGAGGGTGAAACCATTGAGTATAGATCAGGAAGTAGGGACACCAATACATAATACAAATACATCCAAGTCCATATATTTATGACCACCAGATCATGACACTAAATGCTAGCATATGTCACAAAGATGAGAGTATAAGAGCAATGATAACCATAACACAATAAAATAAATGCTGAGTCATAACCATGCAAATAATCCATCTGAACCATCATCTGTCCAATGAGAAAACACTAGAACCAATCTAAGCATCACTAACTGCTCTGCAAATGACTGAATCGCTACATCAGTCCTCGAATCTGAGTGTCCTGAGACTCAATCCTGACATGGGAGTGTTATCACTCCAGGAAACTCCTCTAGGTTGTAGCTCGAGGATGCTTGGTAACTTAAAATGTTTTTAGGGTTTTCTGATATGGATCAAGTCAGGTGACCTATATAACCTCCCACTCTCAAGACATGCATGAAGCTCACTCAATCACAAGGCTTTTAGTTACAACTTGTTCAGTAGTTTGACAATAAGGTGTAGGGATGGAGAACTCATCAAGCTGGCAGAATTACATACAAAACAGATGCATATAAATGGCTAAATCCTGACAAGGATGGTACTTATACATCAAATAGCATTAATAAACCAATAGGATGACAGTTATAGCTATTAATCAACTTGAAAATCACCTAAATGCACATTCAGGCATAAGCATAGTAAAGATAAAGATGATGGCTGAACAACTCATAACAAAAGAGTTTACAATTAGAATAAACAATATGAGATGCTTGACAATAGAATAGGCTTACAAATCCCCGAAGTCGAACCTCTATTATAAAATCAATCATGGGCTTTATAGCCTTCTACAAAAATGACAGATCCTGAAAATCCTATCTGTTTACAAAAAAATACTTGAAAGTGATAGTTTTCCCATATTAGGGCTTCAAACCCTTGCTAACTATTTGTCTATCGATTGTGAAGATCTAGTTCACTGAGCGAATTTTAAATAACTGAAGTGGTCACTGATAATCACCATTGCTGGTTCACTATGAGATTGCCGCCAACAGCGAGTGTCTTGGCGTTTAACTGAAGTGTTTGATAGTGATCACAGGTGCTCTTTCTTGTTTAATCTGCCGGATTCTTCTACCTTGTCGTCGATCGGAAGTTCTGACCTCTAACCCATCGGCGCCTTAGACCGAACTGTTGTCGCAGTGTCGGCGTCTTAAATCCTTAGCGTCGCGACGGTTTCTTCATTGGCGCTTTTCATCACTAGCTTGTCGGCGATCGAAAGCTGAAACAACTAATGCATCGGAACCTCAAAGAAGAATGTTGCCGCAGTGTCGGAGGTTCCAACGACTAATCTTCTCAGCGTCGACGATCGGAAGCTCTGTCTTCTAGCCCGTCGGCAACTTTAGTCCGGAATGCTGCCGCTGTTTCGGAGGTGAAACGAACAAATTTTGTCGCTGTCGGAAGACTTTTGACGAAGGAATCGGAGCTTTAGTTATCTGTGCCGCCGACATTGCGGAGGAGCTTAGTTTTAAAACCGTCGATCTATAGTTCTTAGTTCTTCCGATCGTCGATGATTTTCTGTTGATTGATCGGAGGCCTTGTCTGTTTGTCGTCCGTCGTTTCGGCTCCTTAGTGGGCTATCTCACCGATACGTAGCCCTTGCTTCTTTCGATCACCGAAATGTTCATCTGATCGTGGAACCCATAGTAAGTCTATCGTCCGCCGTTTCAGCTCCTCAGTGGACTATCTCGCCGATGGTTAGCATTTTAAAGTTTCGATGCCTTATCAAGTAGTGGTTCCGCTTTCTGATACTTGACTTCGGCGGCATTTAGTTTTTCATATTACCGACATTTTGGAACCTTTCAGCTTTGCCTCGCCGCTACGTTGTCTTTAGTTCTTCCGATCGCCGAAAAGTTCTTCTAATTGCAGAAGCCGTAGTCTGTAAGTCTGTCGATGGCTAATGAGATGTTCTGATCCTTGCCCAAGCCACCGAAGCTACAACTTTGTGAAATTTTTCATCAAAAACAGAGGCTTTCAAACTGTTAGTGACATTCATATCCCTCATTGCGTGAATAAAAATCTTCATACGAAAATAAATTTATTTTGGGAGATAACAGGGAGAGTATAATAGTCCACTAACAAAATAATGATCCGTCAAAACTGTTCATCTCAGCATCTCATATGTAAGAGATCTAGCTGAAAAATGTATTGTATTTGAAAAATAGAATATGGTAGCCTGGCTACTATATATGTGATAACATCTGGCTCCAGCTGGGACAAGTGCTCTGCTGAAAATAGCGCTTGAGAACCTCGAAATCTCTGGTCTTCGTACTCTGCTTCTCGCATCTTCGATCAATCCTTCCAGGTCTACAACAGCTACCAAAATGTCACCGACCACCTGCAACATGTCTAGAGCTATACCAAACTCACAGACCGGTCGTCAGAACCATATGTGGATAATATAAAGTATGAAAACTAAGAAGCAGAAAGTAAACCTAATCTATAATCCTAACTTTTAAGAAAAGCTTGATTTTTATTGTGTGCAGGAAAAAGAAAATAAACTAAAGACTAAACTAAGAGCTTCAAAAGCGAGCTTCACGCAAAGATGCAAGATTCTAAGCTACACTACTGCCTACCCTAACCAGTTTGGACAAGTGTTAGGTAAAATCATAAATCCAATGCAACCACTTGCTGAACAAATCTATTGAGATTTCTTTGCAGTTAATGATACAACAAGTCGAAGATGGTTTGTAAGTAATGTGAATGAAAATTGAAGCCATTATAACTTGTTGTTTGAAAATCGAAGAAAGATATGGATAAAGAGAAATGAAATCATGCCAGGGATGAGATTTACTTTCTAAAAACTCATCTATCAAGCTGCTAATAGGATCATAAAAGGTATGCAAGTTTGTTCTTGATGGAAGAAGACAATACGATTCATGATTCAACCACTCCAAACAATTCTTCGTTTTCTCCTCTACCTTACTAGGGCAGTCAATTCTATTTACTCCAAAAGAAATGGGAGAATCAGATGGGGACAAGTTGTAATGTAATGAAACTGTAAATGAGATCAAGCCCATTTGTTGTTTAAAAATGGAGAAAAGATGAAATTGATGTTTATACACCTTCTCCAGCCATCCATAATACAGATTCACAAATCGAAAAAAATTATTCATTACAGATGACTGAGAAGAGACATGAAGTGCTTTTTCCCCAATTACGTGACAATTCTTAAACTCCTGATTCAAAATTTTGAAAGTAACAACTTGATTAAAAGACAAACCCATACAAGAAAACTTGAAGAGTTGGGACGGGAGGGTGGATTGAAAATTTTCTCCCAGACTTGGAATAATTGATCTCAGAATTTATGAAAGGAAAGAGCTTTAAAATTAATTCTAGGAGTGATTTCAAGATTCGAAACAAGGTCAATATCCACACATTGAACCAACATATTCTGATTAAGGATTGGATGAAGAATTCTATCGATACAATCAAGACAAGGCTCCTCCTTGCAATGTTCTTGATCAAGTTCACTTATAATCGTATCATCATGTGATTGTTCTTCTTTAAGCTCTAGATAAGGAAAACATCAATAAGCGTGGTTTCAGTTTCCCTATCACTCTTACAGGCATTCTCTTCAATCACAATATGACCACAAGATTGCTCTTCAACGAAAGTTTTATTAATTTCAACCTTTTCTTCTTCTGCAGTGATATAATCACGGTCTAAATCCAGATTCGGATAGGTTGGACACTGACTCAAATTATCATCAATTAGGCAATGACTATGGAGTTGCTCTTTTAAAGGATCTTTAATGACCTCATCAATGGAAGGCTCAACTAAAGATGTTTCTTGGTGGTGCATGTTAGGTTCCCTTCCACGGATCAGATTCAAGATTTTCTCTGTGACTACTTCAGGTAATAATAACAGAGTATCTCGTATGATTTGATTGATATCCCTCTTAGTTTCAGCATGAGCTTTTGAAACATTATTCTCAAAGTACTCTGTAACATTCTTATGGATTGCAGGCACACTCATAATTTGGAACATATCAAGAGAAGAATGGTCCAATTGAGAAAGCACATTGTCAATATATTGATTATCAACAGCACTATCATTGCTAGACTGACACTCTAAAATTTTATCAGTGTTCCTACTCCAACTATCAATTAACAAATCTGTGAACATGTCATAGCCAGTGATGGATCCTGGTGCTAAATGATCAAACCATAGTTGAACATCTCTTTGCAAGGATTCTCCTAAGGCTTGCATATAAACATCTTCATTGTTTGCACCTCTAGATTCCATGTAATCCCACATATGACTTTCAATAGATATATCCTTATTTCCATTGAACCGGGGCATCCTCCTAGTGTAATTATTTGGCATAGGATGAGGTGCCCCTGATATTTCAGAAAAGTCAAAAGGAGACTGTCGGTCTTGTTTTTTCACAGCTCTGGTTACTTGGCTATAATGATTTGACTAGGTTCATGTCGACTTACAGGTCCACTCGGGATGGTTGGGAAATCTTTGTTTCATGGGTGAGGAAGTTGGTGGGTATCATAAAGATTGTGATAACTAGATTCATACCCATAGTCATGCTCGAGATCATCCTCATACCCGTAGTATGACCTCCATCTATCCCTTTCGTTTATATCAATCATGTTTTTGGTTAATTCCTTCATGTGCCTCAAGAATGCATCTGAATTCATATGATTTATGGCACACTCTAAGAACTTAAGATTAATACGTTGGGTACGATCCTCAATGGAGTCGCAGAGTGGAGTCGCCAGGTGAACCACTCAAGTAATTCACCAAAAAGAGATATGTCGTAGGGAAAGGTGAGTTGAAACAAGGTAGGCCTCTACCTCCCCGGCAACGACGCTAAAATGTTATCACCAACCTTGTAGTTGCCTATGTAAGGTGGATCCGGCATGGATGGTAGAGGAACAAGCAACTAAGGAGGTGGAACCAAGACTGCCTAGACTCCCAAATGGATGGTTGTCACGCCAATCAAGGTAGCCTTCACTTTATGTTATCTAAGCCCAAGACAACAAAGGGGGAGACTCGAATCTGCTCCTGATAGGAGAGATCAGATCTAGACACCAGATCAGATTAATAAGACTTGAGGTACGTAAGGTGTAAGGTAATTGGAGACCTTAGATCTATGAAAGGTGTCGTTAAGTGTGCCAGGGCTTTGTATAAGGGTTTTAGACAAATGAGGGTTGATCCAAAGTGGAACACAGGTGACCTATGGGGTAAATATTAGATCTAGGGTTGAGGTAGTAGCAACTGATGAAGATATCCGCTGCCTTGGGAAATGTGACCAATGCAGGTAAGGCAAGGGCAGTGTTAGGGCTATCTAGTACTGATGGATAGACTCGACGATAGATGTGACAATATCAAAGATCCCGAGTCATCAGGGAAAAATCAGTTTTGCAAGAAAAAAGAGGCCAAAGAGGGGCTGGCGCTAAGGTTGGTGATCAGTGCCCACTGGACCTAGGGTAATGGAGTCAATATCTGCCCAACGTTGGAGTGGACCCACCTGGGAAATGCCCTGATTTATGGATCCAGAAGGTTATTTGGTTGGAAAATTCAGTATACAAGGGAAACTAGCAGTAAGGTGGCTAGCACTAAGGTTTGGAGAGGTAGATCCTCAGATCTAGGAAAATTTAGAGACCATTAGCTCAGCGTTGGAGGGGAAATGGGATGGGGATGACCTGATCTACAAACCCAAGTAGAAAAAATGCCGAAAAAATAGTTCTGGGAAAAAGTCAGAAAAATGATGAGAAATGCTACGATCCCAGAAGACAGTTTCTCAAATCTAGGGCCACCTGTTATCCTTTAGCTCAGCGTTGGAGGTGATTTGGAGTGAGGAGGACCCGATCTACAAACCCAAGTTGTTATTTTTTCGGAAAAAAAGTAAAAAATTCAGTGAGGGGCGATAGGGTTTGAGAAGGCAAGTTCTCAGATCTAGCGAAAACCAGGCCAAACTAGCTCAGCGTTAGGGAGGGATTGGTGAGAGGGAGGCCCGATCTACAAAACCCAGCAGTGGTTTGTCGATAGATCGAACGGTTTATTTTTTTGGTATTTTTGGTTTTTAATTATTTATGGATTTTTCAGAAAAATGAAAAAAAGCATGTGTCAATGGATTTAGATCCAGAAGAAAGGAACTAACCTATAGATCTTACCTGGAAATCCTTGTAGATTCCTTGAAGGTGATGATCCCCGTTATCTCGATCAATTTGAGAAGACCTGTGTGATTTCTAAGCCCAACGTTTTGCTCCAAGTGACCAATGCGCCCTCTCTCCTGCCAAGCAAACGTCAATAATATCAGATTTGTCGTATCACGAAAGAAAAGCTAGATCTACAGAAAAGTAACAATATGAAATCATAGATCACAATGAAACTAATGAAAACCCCTTGATACAAGACGAAACCAATCCAAGCGAGTTGAGGTCCCCCTGCAAAAACGCCCAAGATAAAGTCACCCTCCTGTAGACATGACAATGATCCCCCAAAATAATATAGATCTCACACAAATTTCCCGAATGCTAGGAAGCAAAAGACTTTCAATCACCATCTAAGAACACTAGATGCAAAGGAGATCCAAAAAAATCCACAACAAAGTTTTTCTATTAATCAGATCCAAGAGCCAAAAACCCCTTACAAATGAGAAGCTCTCTCCTTTAAATAGAAATGAGAGAACCAATCTCCTAACCACTTTCAAAACATGTGGCTAATATTAAAAGATATAAGTGTTCTAATCAATGGTTGAGATGAGCTCAACATACAATACATGGATCAATATAACCATAAAGTACCAAAGTGGACTAGATCACCCATAAAGAGGGTACCCCACTCAACAAAAAATAAATGAAACATATGGTAGGTCCATGGAGTGTTAACTAACTCCCTCTAGGTACTCCATGGCACAATAAAATAATATAATATTCTAATTTTTTGACTTTGTGCCTCCTTGAGGAAATCGTGAGCCTCCCAAAAGCTCCAGAAAATAATATAAAAATGCCCAAAATAGATGTAGGCCCAATCAGGTGCTGCAACTACTGGAGAAGGTGCAGAGGACATCACACTCATCATCATGACTCATCCCATGTCATTTCCTTGCCTCAGTAGCCCAAATCGATTTCTTCAATAGCCATTTAATCATTTTTTAATCTGCTTTGGGAAACGTGAACCTACCAAAGCATCCTCCTAAGGTTCCTGCGTTGTCAAACTGAGCCCACCAGGCTCTTTGGGATGGGGATATTATGGTACAATCAAGTGGCTACACCCCTTATGCCCCATACAGTGCCCTAGGAGATCCAATAAAAACATCTCCTTGCTCAAACACATCATCCAGTGAAGGAAAACTGCATCATAAGGGTAAAATGAGCCTGATCATCTCTGCAAGTGCCCAGAACTAAAAATAAGCTATCTCACTAGACTTAGAGAGTCCAGATCCATCTAGGGTGCATACACATACCCTTTCCAGGTCTCTTCTTGATCATCAACAATATCCAATAGACAATATAATCACCTGTAAATGACCAGATACCAATAATATAACTCAGACTATCATCCATCTACTGCAAGTGTTACAAGGCTAAGACATGCTCTACAAATTATTTAAGTAACAATCATAACAAGTAGCAGTCACCTCACTGGTGGTACATCAACCAAATACATATATAGGGTTTTATTTATTATTACTCAGACCAGACTTTCGGGACTATACTCACTTCATAGTTGTAGTCAATTTGCTAGTGAAGGGTGATGGCTGAAATTGACAAGGCTAGGGAAAATGATGACTACCAACTTAACATCCTGACACTTTGGATATGGAAAGGGAATACTCACTATAACCACATGCCGGACAAACAACAACACAGGGAATGGCAGTGCCTCACAAATGGTTGAGTTGTTCAGACAGTGCTTATTCTACTTAGGCATCATGTCTACATCAAGTTTGATCCAGGTTCATTATGAACATCAATTTTATTTCCATGGCCTTTTTGGCCTATATGACCTTTTGGGGACTTCACCAGTGCTTAAAAGCACAACTAACTGCAGCTTTCATCCAAGACATATTCAAATTTATAAGGTCAACAATATTTGGATATAGCATATATTTAACCATTGCTTTTGGGACCTTTTCTTATACCCTTCACGGAGTATTTTAGCATTTCATTGCTATTGCCCTTTGCTCGTATATGTTAAGAAACAAATTTTAGAATTTACATTTTCCATGGGCGCATATATGATAGTGGGTGTGCAATTAACTATGTAATTTGCACAATTTATGGCCTCAACCCAATATTGAAGACTTAGTCCCTTAGATTGGATCATACAATCAGCCCTTTCTTTTAAAGTGTGGTTCTTCCGTTTAGCTACACCATTTTGTTGTGGTGTATATGGAACAGTATGTTGTCGTTGGATTCCTTGTTTAGTGCAGAAAGTAGTGAACTTGTTGTTAACATATTCTCCTCCATTGTCAGATCTTAACTTAATAATTTGATGACCAAAGTGTTTTTCAACAAGGGCCTTATAGGCCAAGAACTTGTTAAATACTTCGCTCTTAAGTTTTAGGAAGTAAACCCAAGTGCGTCTGGAGTAGTCATCAATGAAAGTTAAGAAATATTCGAAACCAGAAAAGGAAGCAGAGGGAAGAGGGCCACACAAGTCACTATGCACAAGCTCCAAGGGAATTGAGGTGTGCTAAGAGGCACGTTTGTCAAAATTGTCCCGATGGTGTTTTTCGAGTACACAACCGGAACAAACATCATCCTTGCAAGATACCATCAGAAGACCAGTCGCCTTATTGTCTTTACATAGTTGTTGCAATGAGAAATAATTTAAGTGACCAAATCGCTCATGCCAAAGTTTTTTCAAGTTATCACTATGAGCAACAAAAACTGAAGGAAAAGGTGATGAACCAAAATTGTTAAATTTGTACAACCTGGTAATATCATCAACAGTTCCAGTAGCAAGGACATTTTAAGGATTTTTAAAATCCTTGATTACAACTTGGTGAGGGGTAAATGTCACAGTTTTACATTCACCCGAATGAGCAATTTGATAGACTGATAACAAATTGTAGGAAATTTTTGGAACACATAGCACATCACTGAAATGACCATTTTCTACTGGAACTGTTCCAGATCCTACAACACTTAGACATCTATCATCACCAACAAATATTTGTTTGGTGTTACATTCATGCATAGTAGAAAAGATGGCTTGATCCTCAGCCATATGATAAGATGCTCCAGAATCAATGAGCCATTCAATTGAAGTAGAAGAAGAAGATGCAGTATAAGAGTAACCAGAAGCACAAAGTGCATGTCCATGAGAGGTAGATTCTGAAGACGAATCTAGGCTGATGTGGTGCTTCTTCATTGTTGCTTCCAAGGCTGTCATTTTCTTGAAACATTTAGATTCATCATGATTATCTTTCCCACAAAAATTGCAATGACACTCAGTCTTCTTTCCTTTTGGCTTGGATCCTTTGTCATTTTTAAAGAAGGAGTTGACTGAGAGGGTTTGGAACCCTTATTGTTTGGCTTATTATTGCAAAAATTATGTTTCTTGGGAGGATTGGACTTTTCTTTCTGTTGGAACAATAAGGCCTTCACAGATGTATCTGCATTGTTATTTATTCCAAGATGAATGAGCTTATCTTGCTGTCTGATTAAGAAATCACAAAAGGATTCAAGACTAGGCTCTTGATAGCTAGCTGCAGTCAAGGATTATTTCATGGAGTAGAATGTAGATACAAAAATAGAATATGCATGTCCAAGTTTTGAAAGAATATGATAAATACATTGTTTGTCTTCTTTCTTAATCTTGCATTCTGCACATAAGAGCCTAAGAGTTTTATACTTAGATAAATAGTATTGAATGCATGAAAAATCATTTGGATTCAAGGACTTCAACTCATTCTCAAGTTGATGACCCCGAATTTCATTGTGTTTACCAAACACAGATTCCAATTTTTCCCAAGCTTGATCAGGTTCACCAATTCCAAATATGTGGAATCGCAAATCAGTAGAGATTGACATCCCAATCAATCCATGAGCTTCATCACATTTATTTGCCCATTTAATTTTCTTATCATCGTTAGTGAGTTTTGTTTCTTTCCTTGAGGTTATCCTGAAAATTTCCCTACTTCGCAGAACATCCTCCATACAAGATTTCCATGATAAATAGTTAGAACTTGTGAGTATAATATCACAAGGGGTGGCCATACTGTAAAATAATAACTGAAAGAACAGAAACTAATTGTCTTGATGAAAAGAGCTCAAAAATATATGCGGTTTTAAAAAAAATGGCACTGAACACTGATTCTGGATGGTGAAGTTATGCTTGATCAAAGAAAATATTGAAGATGTCCCCAATAGTGACGTGGCAGATATTAACTTGACCAACTAAAAAAAAAGAACCCCCTTCTTCTCAAGTTGAACCTTTGACAATCACTTACAAGAAAGTTGATTTTTAAGAGAATCACTTTTGTAAAATAAGTGATGACTTTTACAATAATGTTACTTTTAAATAGTGCGGCAATAAATTAAAATACTTAAGTGACTCACTTTTTATTTTATTTTATTTATGTGATATGCACTTTTACAATAAATTAACTTGAAAATAGAAATTACATGCACTAAAAGTAACTTAATAAGACTTGAACTCAAGACCTATTAAGAAAGAAAGCAACTTTGAACCAAGGGAGCTAAGTTTAAAAGCTATGTAAAAGAATGGAAAGAGAAAAGGGGCTTTTTTTTTTTACTCTTCTCTCTCGTTCTCCATGCTTGCATTTTTTCCCTGCAAAACACACACAAAAAAAATGAAAAACAAAAAACACTTTTTCACTCTATGGATGGGGGTGGGGTTAGATTTTGGTTAGCTTACCTGGTAAGTCTATGTTTTCAAGTTTTCTCACTGTTTCTGATTCGTCGTGGTCACACAAGGTGCACGGCAAAGAGCATACGTAGCCGAGAAGACAAGAAAAAATACTTTCCCTTTCTATTTATGATTCGCCGCGATTGTGCAAGGTCCACGGCAAAGAGCATACGTAGCCAGGGAATGCAACAGTCCAAGACTTTAAAACAATAAAGATCTAATAATAAAACTGATAAAATATGAGAGATTTAAAAAAATAAAACAAATCCATCACTGTAACATTATACCTTCAGATTTTCCAAAATGGTTGTTTCTGGAACAATCGGAAACATTTTTTGATGAAACAAAAATTATTTCCCAATGGAAACGGCACTCCAGACACAATGGAATAGCTCCCACATACCACAAATGCATAGAAAATCTAGAACCATAAACCCTTTCAAAGTTTTGGCAACACCAGTTTCAGATCTTGATCAAAACCGAAAGCAACGCTTCATAAACGCTCTGATACCATGTTCGGGTACACAAGGTACTCCCAAAGGACCGAACACCTTGAGAAACCGCTTCACACAAATAGATCGCATATCAACACACCAAAGTTTGTCACGTGGTTAAAACCCTCGAGAGGGAAACAGTCCACGGCCCCAGCCAAATAGCTACTTGGAGCATTTTATTATGCAAAAGAAATAAAGTTACATGAGCTTCTCATAATCGATCAACTAGCCAAGGGCCCTCTATGCTCTTTAAATAGAGATCATAGACCAATCGGGTGTTAAACCACAGATCAATGGTAGGTATGATCTAAGAGAAGTTGAACCATCGGATCACTCTATGTCTAGAACATATCGTGACCGTCGAATTAGAATATTTACAAATGCATACTAATGCATACTAAAGAAACACATTTTTACCTAACAGATATATTATACAAGTTGATCTTAATTAACTCCTAAGTGTCTAAATATCCTGACAACATAAAGTGCATATATATATTTTTATTGTTATAATGACATACTGCCTATCATAATGAAATTCAAGTACAAGTCTAGCCTACCGATATTGACAATTTAGCCTTGA
>LPNX010783360.1:126599-143500 GCA_001517045.1 Pseudotsuga menziesii | reverse complement strand
CACGTGACCATCTCATCATCACTCTCTATGTCCGACAACCCTCAAACATGGTTTTTTATATCATTAAGCAAAAAAAACCAATGCAAAAATGCAGATGCAAAAA
Organism: Pseudotsuga menziesii; assembly: GCA_001517045.1. Taxonomy (NCBI): domain Eukaryota; kingdom Viridiplantae; phylum Streptophyta; class Pinopsida; order Pinales; family Pinaceae; genus Pseudotsuga; species Pseudotsuga menziesii. Next base: position 143,397 of record LPNX010783360.1, on the reverse strand, counting down.
GATGTTCCCTTCTTTGAGGCTATCAACCAACCCGATTAGTCTTTTACTCATGGATTAAAAAAAAAGTCATAATTTGTTCTTTATAAATAGGTTATAGTTTTCTTTTCTTGGTTTTAGAAAGAGGTAGTCCATGTTTTCTACTTTTCTAAAGGAGACAACCAAACATAGTAGTCATTTTTTCTTTGTTGGTTTGACATTAACCTTTTTACACATAAATTGCATTCCCTTAAGTAGCTTTCTCTTGTTGGAAGAGGGACATTTGAAGGTCTCTTATTTTCATGGTATTTTAAGAAATACTTATTGTCAAATTAAATAGAATTACATGTAAACAAATATGTTTACATCTACAAAACAACTAACATACAATATCTATGTTCTTCTTCTATTTTTTTAGCATACATTTACTAGAATATGTAGAACTTAAATTACTTTTAATGACTACTTATGCAATGTCCATTTATTATTTCTACTTTCACTTAAAGTAAGTATCCTTTTTTGAGAAAAAAAAATCTACCTTGTGTGGTGTTAGCTGATTTTGAAGTGTGTTAAGCTTTGTTGGTTCAAGTAAAACAATTAAAACATAAGTATGAAGTAGATCAATTAATGCATAAATACATACATGTTGGAAATAGCTTTTACTTATGCAAGTACCAATGCATCTTCAATTCGGTTTTTCTTGTCATACAGTGATGACACGGAAAAAATGTCTACATACCTTGAGAGAAAGAATATAGTAAAGCCCTTTGCTGACCCGTAACTATTATCTTGTATTCCTTTTGTTAGTCAATGCCCTTAACTTGAAGTACACCACAATGGTTGTAGTTGTTCGCGGGGTGCTTCCTCATGGATACTACATACCTATACTAGCCTTTTTTGTGTCTTCCTTTTGGCTTGAACATGCCTATGGTTATCTTCTCTAGACAGGCTTTGCCTGTTTGAATCCTTTTTCCTTTGCGTTGTCTTTCTTATGCCTTGCACATGTCTATACATGTATGTCTTAAACCCTTGATCGTACGTCAAAATTAGTGTTAGGACTAACCATATGACCTTTCGTACCCTATTCTAAATCAACCTAATCTTTAATTTATATTATTAGAAACTATCCTACAACTTAGGGATTACCTAAGGGACTTTTTTAGAAGGGTTTCAAATATTTACATTTATCTTTCACTCCTCCATTTGTATGTGGCACCTGGGCAAGAGATAAAAACATATCTACTCCTCTTTCTACTGTAGACTTGTTTGCTGCTCTTTTGCTTTATGAGCTTTCTTTTGCTTAACGACCCTGGTTACTTCTCCTTTTCCTTGACGCCTAGGTTTCTTTATTGTCTTGGAGTGGGCCATGACAACCATGTTTAACCCTGGGGTGTTTGTTGAGACCACTCTAGAATTCGTCCTCTCTTCCTCCAACACAAATTCCACATGTGTCCTTATGCTTTGTTGACTCGTGTCCTTTAGGCTCTTCGTCTGCTCCGTTTGGATTTCTTAAAGCCCACGGTTTCTTTAGCTTCTCTGGCCGCTTCTTCCCCACACCAAAGTGGTTTATTCCACTTCTCCGGTGGGCTCTCTTCGTACCATGGTTTCTTTGGCTCCGCCGGTAGTCTACCCTCACTTCGGATGGTTCTTCTCTTTATCCAATGGACTCTCCTTTGCCTGTTGCTTGTCGTACTGGTCACAATAAAGTTGAACCTATTAAACCCCAAAATGAAGGTCATAGATAGATTTCTTTGAATTTTTCTCCAACCGGCACTAAAGAGTTTTGTAACAAATACCGATGCCTCAACCATCTAATCGCCCTTCAGTACTTTGATTGGATAGACGGACTCCATGGGCATATAAGATGGAATTGTCCATTTTCACACATGTTCTTATCAAACACGTGTTTCATTCTTTATAGTTATAACAACACATTGGAGTCTTTTCTTCATGAGATAAATTTCTCCCATGCCATCGCATTTTCGGTGTATAATGTGATGTTAATTGGAAAACCTTATTTTCTATTGTGTAGTAATCTATTATGAGTTGGACTATTCTCTATCTTTTGATAAATTGAAGTGTTCCATTTTGTTGTGGTATTAATTTTAATCTTGCTCTACCCCATTTTAATGTTACATTTTCTGTCTTCTTTTACCCTCTAACAACCACCTTATCGGCGTATTATTGCACCTCCTTGGGGCAATTGCTTGTATCGAATGACCATGGAGTATCTTATGGAAACAACATAACTTGGTAGTAATTGAATTTTGGGCATTTATTTTGGAAGTCTAATCTGGGCAATAAAGATTCTATAAAAAAAATTATACAAAGAATTTCCCTGATTTTTTTACAAATCATGTAGCATTTAATGTATTTCCTGATCTGCAGGCTGTGACTTTTTTTTGTGCATTATTATATCTGGGTATTTGAAAAGAGTTATTCAAAATGCAATTTCACCTTCCGCTCTCGCAGAAATATGATAAAAGTAATTCATTGTGCAGGTTACAGATCGATTTGCAAATAGTTTAAGTTCAAATTCTTTTTAAACTTTATCTTACACAACACAATTGCCAATATTTGATTATTACATTCATGTCCTTTCTCCATATTTTTGAGTTGAATGTTTATTTTATTTGTAGTTATGCAAATATGTCGTGTTATTTCTACAGACAACGACGGGAGCTAATCAAACCTATGTGTTGTAAACAGCCTATAAAACCTGTTTAGAATTTGGTTAAGAAAATTTAGGTTTTCATGTTCAGTAGATCAACTGGAGCCAATCAGACCTATGTGTTCTTTCTACAGACAGCGACAGGAGCCAATCAAACCTGTGTGTTGTAAACAGCCTATAAAACCTGTTCAAAGTTTGGTTAAGAAAATTTAGGTTTTCATGTTCAGTAGATCAACTTTATAATGCAATTTCAATTGAAATTCAATTGCCCAAAAAAGTAAGGTGTAAAGCCCTTGCTTTGCAATGAGTAATGGGTGCCGTGGGTGCACCTACCATCTATTGAGATGGTCATTGGTAGGCTTCAGCTGGTTGCAAGGCTAGACGAGCATGCCTAAGGGTGATCTTGCACGATGGTAAGGCATGCTCAAGTGTTGGAGGGTTTGGCAACGCAATTCGGTCAAGTATAGCAGCAAGATCAGGGCTGACATTTGGGACTTTCTCTAGAAGTCGCATGTTGTCTTGGACAATTGAGTATTCCTTGGTTCATGGGGCGGTGGATAGCAGTGGCTTGACTTGTGGGTGCAACACCTTTGCCCATGGGCACGAGTGCATAGATATTTGGATGTGCATAGCAACTTGGATGAAGAGATGTTTGGCATGAACAAGGAATGGCAATAAGCGCATTGGATGCTGCTCAAGTGGGATGGATTTGACCATTGGAAACACAATACATTAAAAATGCCTTGGGCACAAGCACATGATTGGTGGGACATGCTAACCCAAGGGGCTAAACACTCCAAGACTTGGCATATAAAGTGCATTGCATTTGGCATATAGAGTGCATTGCATTTGGGTCCACTTGGACATGGAACATGGTGCAAGGCATCTTAGGAGGAGGAAATGAGAAGGTACCTTTCACTATAAAAAGAGGACTCCTCCATTGTGCAAAGTCATTCAAGAAGTTAATTAAGGAATGATTGGCAAGAGTGGACAAGGAGTTATAAGGTATAAAGTCTAGTGTTTTATGAACTCACTAAGCCTTAGGGAGTCTACGCGAAGGATTTGGACAACTTAGTGAATGTTTAAGGAATTTGTAGCAATTATTGTGGCTATAGGTAGTTGTGCCTTAGATATTTGTATTTTTGTATAGGAGTCGTTGGTAGAAGGCTAGACACCTCATATCTATGTAACATTAGTTATATTAATAAGTCAAAGCCTACTTGGAGATTGACTCACAATGCTGCAAACTTCAACACTCCCTATCAACGAGGGAGGCATTCTTTGCCACCCCAAGTTTGATTGGAAAGTATGTAAACTTTGTCAAGGACGGAGGCTTTTTCAACACGTCTCCAATCTGTTCATTGGTCACAATGCAACTTAGTTTTATGGCACCTCTCTGAACCATATCTTTGATGTAGTGATATTTCATCTCAATGTGCTTTGATTTGTTATGAAATACCGGGTTTTCTAAGAGCTTTATACAGTTCTAGGTATCACAGTGAAAGACAATAGAATCAAGCATCTCACCAAACAACCTGACTAGAAGCTTTCTCAACCAAATAGCTTCTCAGTTGGCATCACTTGCTACTATATACTCTGCTTTTGCGGTACTCTGAACTATAGATCTTGGCTTCCTGTTGGATCAGGATATCATAGCATAATCCATGCTAAAACAGTAACATGAAGTACTTTTTTTGTCCATAGAGCTACTAATCCAATCATAGTCAACATGACCATGAAGCAATACTCACCACTGGAAGTGTATTTGAGACCATAAGCAAAAGTCCCACGAAGGTATTTAAGCACATGTTTGGCAGCAACCCAATGTCTGTGCCTCGGTTCAGATGTGAATCAAGTACATTAAGGATCCTATGGGTTGCCGATACATAGCGGGATCCACCATATCTGAACCAGAACCTGACATATCCAACTTCTTTAAATTCGATACCATGGGAGTGCTCATGGACTAACAGTCCATCATCCCAAATTTGCGCAATACATCAATTGAGTATCTTGTGAGAGGAAAATCTCATATGTTCTTTGCCAAACCTCTAGCCCAAGAAAATAGTGCATGAGACCTAGGTTTTTCATCTCGAACTTAGAAGTGAGCTCCCTCTTGAACTGGGTTATCAATTGTTCTTCTCCTGCAAGGAGCAAATCATCAACATAAAAGACTAGGATCAAAGAATGGTTTTCCAAAATCTTAAATACAAGTTAGGATCAGTGGAGCTCTTGGAAAAACCCAAGCTTTGAAGGTAGTTGTCAATTCTTGCATACTAAGCCCTCAGTGCTTGCTTAAACCCATACAAGGCCTTCTTTAATTTGCACAGATGGACTCATTCCCATGAACTTCAAAACCTTTCAGCTGCTCTTTATATACTTCTTCCTCAACTCCGCCATTAAGGAAAGCAGTCTTCACGTCCATCTGATGAAAGAAAAACTATATAAACCGTCGTCAAATGTTTGTTTTCCAAGCTGCTTTGACAACCTATGCTAGCACAATTATGAACTTTGGAACCACATGGACAACAAGTAATTCCAGATTATGCCTACACATTGGCTTCTTTTCTTCATCGGATATATTTATCCTCTGCAATGGCATGTTCATTATATAATGTGATGTTAAACTATTGATTTTTTGATTTTTCAATACATTGAAGTGCTCCATTTTTTTTGGTATTACTAAAGGTATGGTATTACCCATGTGATATGTTTTAATTGTCTCGTGAACTAACATGTGAATGATGTGATAGGTTTCTTTTTTCTTTTACGACATGTGAAGTACTCACCTCTTTAACATCATCCATTATCTTTATGTTCACAATTTTTTATTTCTATGGTTACCTAACACAATGAAACGTATATTTTAATAAAATAAAATCCTTCTTATCTATTATTTAAAGTAGTTATGGGAAAATATTGGTTATACTACAATAATAAAATAACCATTCAACATCATCTACTATCTTTACTTTTAAAAAAAATTATTTTTATGGTCATCCACATAGATATGGTTTCGTAAGCACATATGAGTATAGCCATAGTTTGTAGCATATCCACTATATGGTTAGAAATTAGTAGTTTTAAGAACATTGTATTGGACATGATTTGGGTAGGAACTAAGAAAACAAGTTGATTAATATGGAGTAAAGAAAAAATGGGACCTAGTTGTTTTATTTTTTGGTGGTTAAGTTGGTAGTGGTTTATTGCCTTTCTAAGAACGAGTTCCTCCAATATCTTTCTCATTTCAAGATGAGGCACCATGTCTTTTGATTTGTGCAGATCCTACACGTCGTCTCGATTGTAGTTTCAATTAGACACAGGTATTGCAACTGGATTCAACATAAATTTCTCTGGGTAGAAAAACGTTTCGGGTACTACTAAAATCTCACTATTAGTGCCACGATCATCCATACTGCCATATTCTCAATTGCATTTGGCCTAGAATCAGAATCTTCACTTTCTTTGGTGTACAAGAGGTCATCAACCCTCGCTTGAGTTTCAAGACCACAGTGCACCATATCTTGTTTCTGACATTTTTGTCCTCCATAGTAAGATCGAAAATCCTTCTTTATGACCAGGTGGCTTTTCCTGGAATAGCGTTGGGATCTCCATTAATTCTCGTTTGCAACAAGTGACCTCTCTCAATATTGGCACAGAATATATATTTATTCTCCATTTTTTTTGGCTCACTTCAATGTTACACTTTTTTTTCTCACTTACCCACTAACAACTACCTTAACAACGTATTATTGCACCTTCCTTGGGGCAATTGCCGGTAATAAATATTATAAGTTAATGCGATGAAATATTATTTAAAGTAATGATGAAAAATTTATTTTTATAAAAAAGTTATATAAATAAATTTACATATAAATATATATTCCCTTTAATAGAATAGACTTTAATAACCAAAGGACCCAGCTCCTGGATTTTGACAGTCAAAGTCTCAAAAAACTGCCCAATAATAGTCAAAGTCCCACAAACACAGAAGATGTCTGGTACACCAATTTGATAATATCCATTAATTTGATAATGTCTGCATGGTCGAGCTTCTTCGAAATGAACATAATTTCGTTATCATAGAAGCATAATTTCAAGGACACACAGGGTAGATGGCCGACTGGACGCTACTGAGCACAAATTCAAGAACACGTAGAGTGGACCGGGCTGCACCCTATTTTGTTTCCATCGCAGAACACAAATATCTACTTCTATATAATCTGGTTGAAGAAGCAATTACAATTACAATCCACTGAGCTTCTGGTGTGGCTTCCAGTGGAATGTATCTGTAGATTTCGCAGCGTACGCAAGGAATGGAATGCTCTCATTTCATCTAGCAAATTCATAACAAGCAAATGGCGAGAGGTGCCTTCCAACAGGATGCCATGGCTGGTTGTGCAAAATGCCCAATCTAAAATGCCTAAATGTTTGTATTACTGCTTCTTCACTCAGAGATGGAAAAAAAGCTCTTCCATCTCTCTTTCTTTCCTGAAAGAAAGGGAAATACAGATTGATTGTCATGGATCTGCTGCAGGCCTGTTCTTCCTGGGGAATTTTCCAAGATTTGTTGTTTCTAATCCTCTCACAAGAACTTTCTTCAGGCTTCCGCCCATCTCATCCTTATGGTCGGTTGGAGCCATGGGCATCATGGAAGGAGAGGACGACAATAGAGAGACATACAAAGTGGTCGCTGTGGGCCGACCGTGTGACCAGAAAGGCGATATAGTGGAAATCTATGATTCCAGTGACAAGTCATGGAGGATTGCTGCACACCTGCCAGAGGATGTGTGGCTAGTGCGGGCAGGTATGGGAATGGAGATGGTTTTTTGTGATGGTGCTTTCTACTGCTTGGCGATCATTGATGGCGGGTGGGGGTTAATGGGTTTTGACATGAGAAATGGGACTTTCATTTCTGCTCCTTTGCCAGAAATGGCTAAGAAAAAACACATTTTCCCTTACCTGCTCACTTGTGGGTCGCGGGTTCTAGTCACTGGAGGCAAGGTCAAAGACGGGGAACGATTTTTGCAGGAGGTCATTATATGGGAGTTTGAAATTCTCATGAAGGCAAACTCCAGTTCTTCATTGTGGAAAGAGATTGGCAGAATGCCTTGGTCCTTGTGTGAAGATGTTAACAGGACTTTGTATGGAATTAACAACTCCATGGACTGCCCGTTTATAAGCTGCATAGGAGTTGGAGATTGGGCCTGCTTTATACTCAATGGTTCTATGAGAGTGATGGAAGTGGTATCTTATAGCGTAAGTGAGAAGACATGGAGCCGTCTTCCTAGCTGTCCTTTAGATAAGGAAGGCTATGCAAGAGTTATGGCATTCGACCCTAGGCCTGACATGAAGGTCGGGTGAATTAGCTTCCTATGCATGTCTGGTCCTTTTTCTCCTTCTTTTTCGTTGTTTCTGCTTATCTATAAGATTGCTGTTGTAAAGGATTGAACAGACGCAGTTACAGATCTTATAATATCAGATTTCGATCATTAGTATCACATAAGCTGCATTTGCTCTGCATTACATGGCAATCATAATAATAATAATATGAAAAAATATATAATATATAATTATTATTATTATTATTAATTATATGATAGAGTTTGGTTGAGTAAATTAACAAAAATTAATCCAATTAGGATTCATTTTATGGTAAACTTATCCTGTTACTCTTAAATGCATATTGATTAATATTTAAATGGGCTTAGTTAAATGGTTAACTGAAAGGGTAGGTCAAGATTTAAATTCTTATGTTTAGGGGACTTTTTGTTTATTTAATCGATGCTTTAAACCTATTGGTGTTCACTGGACACAAGTTGAGTGGTTATGCTAGTATCAACAAGATTAGCCCCAAGTGTAACAAGTGGATAACCAAGATTTATGCCATCTCAACAAAACTAAGTGGTGGGCCTATCCATGTTAAATAGTGGATCAATACCAAAATTTACAAGAATATGTTTGGATAAGTATCACCTTTTTGTGGTTTTGATTTGTTGTTTAAAGATATGGTTACCCAATCTTACATTTACATAAGAGAGTAAGTCTGACCCAAGTAAAAGAAGTAAATCTTTATTTAAATGAATTGAAATTAAAGTAGAAAATACAACTTCAAAATGTAATGAGAACTGGATAACCCTTCCTTTGTTAAGATTATGTTGTCCATATCAAACTAAAACATAGTCCAAAACTTAATACTCACTATGTATTTATGATAGATACCATATTAACCATGTTACCTTTATAATTGAGATTCGTTTGATTCTCTTCATATTAACTTTTGTTACGAGTATTTCACATGAGTGACCAAATAACTAGAAATTCATCTTTTCAAAAAAAATGCATTTTACCCTATGTTAAATCATGAAATTTGAACAAAATAACAATCAAAGTTGCTTTGTTCAAATTTTGGATAACTTTCTTAAAACCATGGAGAAACTCACATCTTGTTATATTATTACATAAAAGGGATATCAAAGTTGCTTTGTTCAAATTTTGGATAACTCTCTTAAAACCATGTAGAAACTCACATCTTGTTATATTACTACATAAAAGGGAAAAGAAAAGTGTGATGATTAATGTATAATTATTTTAAGGACTTATAATAACATTGTTCTATTGGAATTGGAAAATTAATTAGAGTGTCTATCATATTTTATTACAAGTGTCTATTATATCTTATTATGTTGTTGTAATGACCTATATAAAGCATATGGTATATTTCATTATTATATCGTAGTGATTATATATAGCATTGTTCCATTGGAATTGGAAATTTTGTTAGATTGTTTATTATATATATATATATATATAACATTGTTATATTGGAATTAGAAATTTAGTTAAATTACCTATGATATTATATTATGTTGTTATAATAACTATACATAAATTGTTTATCCTATTTTATTATTATGTTATAATGAGATAAAGTAAGTATTATAATTGAAAATGAATATTTGATTTATGTTCAAATTTATTTGATATACTTTCAAACTTGTGCTTTATCTATAATATTTATTATTATTATTTATAATGTTTTCATTGTCATAATAAAATATCTTATATTAATAAATATTTATGTATAGTTAAGATGGTATTTAAGGACACATATCTTAACAACATCATTGTTGAAGTTAACTAAGTTTTCTTTGCATGTGTATATTCAATAATTGAGATAACTTTTTGGTGCCATTTAGTTAAGTAAATGTCTCTATCAATAAATAAATTTTATGATATTGTTTTGATTGGAAATTGTTATTTAATCAAATTTTTATGTATAATGTCAAATGTTGTATTGTCGTGTTGTTATGATCACATTTTTTTAGGTATTTATTGTTTTTTGGGTAGCGGGGTTCGGCAAAAGTATGCAGTGTGGGTACTCGTTGGATGCGGAATCAAATTTCGCATCCATCGAGCTCTCCCGATCGAAATTTGAGTAAAAACACAAGGTGATATGTCAAAAATACGAACACAAAAAGTAATTTTTTCTTTTTTCCTCCCAAATTAATAAATATTATTTTTTTATTTTAACTATTTTTTTATTATTTTCCTTAGGAGGCCCATTTTAGACCTCAAAATTCCTCTAATGTGGAGCCTTGTCTGCTCCATCTCTGGAGCTCTGCTCAATGGTCTGCTCGGTTTGTTGTTGCACCCTCTCTGCGTGTTCCTTACTTGGGATGTTGGTGTGAACTCCTCGGTCTGTTGGGGCGTTGTTATTTGCGGTGGTGGAGTGGTTTCTGCTAGTGTGGTGGAGCCCTTTTTGCTCGGTTTGTGGAGCTCTGCTCAATAGTCTGCTCAGTTTGTTGTTGCGCCCTCTCTGCTTGTCCCCTACTCGATCTATTGGTGCCACCTCCTCGATCTGTTGGTGCGTTGTTGTATGCGGTGATGGATTCGTGTCTGCCCTTTGTTCGCTTGGTCTAGTGGTGTGGTGGATTCGGTGGTGCTGTCGATGGCTTGGTGAATCCATTGTCGAGCTACGGTGGTGGAGCTCTGTCTTCTTGATCTACCTGGTTTGTGGAGTTGTGTCAATAGGTAAGTCGTTCTAAACTCGTGTAAATTTAGGGTTCCCTCAGAAAATATTTATCTAATGTTAGATGTGAATGTTTGCAATTTATCTAAAATTTATATCAAAAGGAAAAAATTGTATGTTTGCAATTTTGTTTGCATGAATATATATAGATAATTATTTTGAGAAAGTTACTATAATTATTTGCTGGAATTTTGTTGATGCAGTATTTAATTTTGGTTAAGGTAATGCCAAATCACATATATATGTACATATATGAATGTTGTTTGACAGATTTGTAGAATAATCCTATTGTTGAAGTTGAATTTGCAGATTCACCTTCAATGCTAAATGACCCATTCACTTTAAATAGCTCAGTGGATTCCCCCACTGCTAAGTTTTATTTTGTTAATCATTTTCTTGAACAGATGGTGTCTTTTACATTTTCGTGGGGGTCCTATAGATTCTATGTGACTCCAAATTGAAAAGCCCGATCTATGTAGTGGGATAGGCGAGTTTGCGGGTTTGTCATAATTTTACACTCTTAAGTACAGTCACGTATCTATTTTGGGATTTCATTTCTCACTATCCTTCTCTATGCATGGATTCAGTAACCGAGCCCATTGGTGCCAAGCTCCCTGTTAATGATTCATATATGTATGTATGTATGTATGTATGTATGTATTGTGTCTCACAATGTTTATTTTATTTATATTTTCATTTGCGTCTTGTTAATGATCTCACATAAATATTTATCCAGGATGCCAATTGGGATTAACTGTAATTGCTCTCTTAGCCTTGTGAAATATGGTTGTGGCTTCTAGTTGCATTGGTATACATAAACGATAATATAAGAGAATTAAAGATTTAGATAAGATCATAAGTTGCTCACATAGGAACAAGATCTCTATTTATATTTATGAGAAATTTCATTATTGTTTTATATAGAGTGGTTTTGATTGATGTATGTTTTGTTTAGTGTATGTGAAAATCCAATTTTGTTTCTCGGATCAGATTATAAATATTATAGATTGTAATGGGTGGTTATTATGGTATATATCAAACCATGTGAGCATAAAAACAAATATGTCAATTATGAAACAATTTGACAAAGGATAAAATGTAAACCTAGGATAAAAAAATAAACCTTATGCTTATTAGTGCACATAGAATATATGAAATCTCTATTTATCACATGTCCAAACAATCAAATGTTCAAATAAAACTAAAACTAAGAAATATGTTTTTGAGAGGATGGAAGAAAATAACTTAGATTAGTTCCTAACAAAGTATTCACATGGTTGGTAGTTAAGTTGGAGAGTAAGAAGAGGACTTCATAACTATAATGATTTCCAAAAACAACTTTCACAAACTATTAAAGAAAAATCTTTTCTTATTTTAAAGTTATAGGATCCCTAACCTATACTCTCTGTAAAAAGAAAGACTAAAACCTATAAAAAAAATTCAGTAAAATGAAAATATCATGGATCACATTATAATATATTTGGTTGGGAAAGCATGAGAAGAAAGATATCACTTTAATAATCAAATATTATAAGATAAATTCTTATCTTGTATGCATGATCAATCGGTTTCCAATTTCCAAATCTATGTTTATTTCTTTTTTGGAGATTTTAAAGAGACTTGCTCCTTCACAATATCATTAAAATATGGACACTTACTAGAAAAGTTAACAGTATAACCTTAAAACTCAATCCAAATATGTCAATCCCATGTGAAGAAGGCATTTTGATCCTTCAATCCTACTTAAAGGAGGTTTTTAGTCCTTCATAGGGTTGCACATAATAATGATTTAGTATTTAATGAATCCCAAAATATTTGTAATTTTCCTAATCTCTCATTGTCAAAATCAATTTTATTAACCATGACTATGTCAAACATCACCACTATGGAAATGAGCTTAATAAGAGTGATACATGTTCGGGGTGAGGAATGGCTTGTTTGGGATAAATAAAGGGGGATACACGTGGGAACAATACAAATTCACATTAGAAAGAGGCACACACGATAAATATGTTGAACTAGTCTTTTGTTCCCTCAAAAACTTTCTATGGGCTAAATGGCATAGTAATCTTACCGTCAGTCTCCATTGGCTAAACTGCATTAGTCCATTGATGCTTGTATTGATGTTTATAGGAGATACAGATGGATCGAGATGAGGCATTGACTCATTATTTGAGTCAAAGATGTACTAGGACATGTTTATTGAGACAAGGACGCCTAATACCACACATACGTCTATTGAAACACCTTTGAATGTTCGCTCTCAAAGATGGTCTAAAACATCTAGAGATTCTAGTGTATTATATCGAGACACTCATATGTGTTTAAAATTTATGCACATGCAAAATTTTGAGTATGCGTGTATATTTATAATTGTTTTAAATATTGTTCATTGATTGTACTAAGTTCTGTTAGCAGTTTTCTTTGTCGAGAGATGACGTAATGGATTGTCTCGTGAGAGTGGGAAATCATCTGTGTCTAGTCAACTGTTTGATTAATCTTGTGAACATTTTCCCTCTTTTGGTCATCATTTTAGAGAACGAGCAATAGACCAACCAAATTTTATTGGTAATATATATATAATTTATTTAAATAAATTACTAATTTGCACATGTGTACATATATATGCTTGTGTCTTTATATACTAAATTATACATAATCACATTTGTAAATGTAGAGGATCGTGGTTCTATCGAGGGTTACAATGATGCATTCAAAGAGGATGAGGGTAATGATGCATTTGGAGAAAATGAGGGTGATGATGAAAGGGGTGGAGATGCTGAGGATGTTGCAAGGACCAAGAGCAAGGTCATGCAAATGCTCGATGAAAGGGTCAAGGTCAATGAAGGGTTACTTTCGAACAGGCGCATGCTTGTAAGCCCATGACCATTTATCCGTCGGATATACTCGATGCTCTTCCTTGGGAAAATGATATTGTTTTTGTCACCCTTGAAAAATGCACATCCCAACATAACAAATTGAGGGATGATCTTGCTAGCTTGGAACTCCCAACTGATAGCTGACAAAGTTTGCGAATACTTTTGGAATCATTAGGCAAGTTTATTAATTCCTATAGAAGTATTGCGCCAACAAGAGATTGTCTTATTCACTTGATGTGAATGTGGAAGGATTGGGTGATGGGTCCTGATAAGTGGGTTGATGTAGAGAAGAGGGTATAAAAATAGGATTCCAGTTCAATGCTTAATTTTAAAGAAGGACCAAAGTGAAATATGTTAAATGTGCAATATTTCAAGCACCTTGAGATTGCACCCCATTTATATGATAGATTCTTGGCAGCCTATGGTGGATTTCCATGGAATGATGAAGTGCCACATTATTTTGCGATATTTGTTTATGCAGGTTTTTTTTAAACATGAAGCTATATTACATAGATGCTCCATCCAAATTTTATGGGATTGGAAAAGGTAGGACGTATGAATGGGAAGGCTCCTTTCGAGATCCATTTTTATCCTAAGGATACACCTCGTTTGGTGCCTCATCCATAGAGACTTGTTACTTTACGATCAGAGATGGAGGTGACCTCTCATATTGGTCTAGAGGCGAGAATTGTTATAGGAGACAACTTACCATCTTCTCTAGTAGGGGTTGATGTGGGCATGAATCGACATAGAGCATGTGCTTGTTCTCGTGCACATTTTTTTTATAAAACAAATATTGAGGTAGATTCAATGAGCCTTGAAGATGTTAAGGCCTATGCAAAACATTGTCGAGATGGGTTGTTTCAGTTACTCCATCACGAGGGAGAAGGGAGAAGGGAGGTATGTGAGAACTTTTATTTTTACCTCATAATTTTTAAATCATGTTTTCTAGTTTATATATATATATATATATATATATATATATATATAACAATGGGTATTTAAATTGAACTCATTTGAATTGCAGTTCACCCAAATGTTGGATGAACGTGAATTTATTGTCGACTCTAGTGCTAACCTAGGGCCACTGAAAGAGGTACATTTGCATAAATACCTATAAATTTATATACATTCGCATTAATGTCATGACACATTTTTCTAAGATTGAAATTTTTGTTGTGTTCATAGATTTCGATCCCATCTCCTAGGACCATGGGTATTGGTCCCCTCTCATCATCAATTTTGGGAGACATTCCAAGTGTCTCCCAAGATATTGAGGTAAATTGTACCTTTCAATTTTTTTAGTAATCATTAAAGAACAATTGACAGTTTGTTTAAATTACATGTTTCAAATGTTTAAGTTTAATGATTGACATCTTAAATTTTAATTTATTTTATACGTATGTATGAAAAGTTTAAGTAATGAAATTAAAATTGTAGGCCGGTAAACGGACTCTACATCCTTCCACAGCTGTGGATGTGGTGACCTCTTTGGGCGTGGAGCTCATTGAGGTATATTTATTCATATTTATTATTTTAAATTCCAATTGTATTTTCATTAAAGTTTATTTACAATATATAAAATTTATATATTGAAGCTTAATTAAATTGTGCATGTGTTATAGGTCAATCGCGAGGAGAATGTGGATAACGATATCCATACAATGGATATTGCATAGTTATATGTTGTTATACTTGTGAACTTGTTAATGAAATTGCATGTTAAAACTTTAAACTTTATCATTTTAATTTATATATTTTAAAATTATATATATATTGGATCAAGTTCAAGTTTATAATTTAATTTTGTTTAAATGATTTAATTCAGTCATGTGATGCATAGATTAATGTCTTTAGAATTAGTTGATGTTTATACAATATGTTGCAGTTGTGTTTAAATGGTTTTCCTAAAGAGATTATTTTTTGTCATGATGTATAGATTTAATTAATGTTTTACATTTTTGTATAACTGTGGATTTGATTGGATATGTTAGTTAGGAATGTCTTCAATCATCTAGGTAGAATAATATATGATATTTGTAGAATATTCAATAAAATGGATTTTATAGAAATTTTATAACACAATTATTAGTTTGACTTATCATGTGCCCAAAATTCTATCTTTTGGTTGCCATTTTTACGCTAATTCACTATTCTTTCATTCTTTGTTTATTGCTTTACATAAGTTCATATTATTATGAAAAGAAGATTTGCATGTCTTGTGTTAATATTCTCTTGAATATTGGTTTAGAATGTTGAGAATTTGAGAATATTGGTTTAGAATGGACTAAGAATTTGAACATAAAGACAAATAAATGTTGTGTGTTAAGGTTAGATTTTGAATATATGTTTTATATAGTTATAAACTTTAATGTATTGGTTTCATATGAATACATTGAAAAATCGTTTCCTTATAAGATAAACGCTCTAGGTGTATGACTATATAAATTTTTCTACTCTCTAGGTGTATGACTATATTTTTTTTTCTAGGACACTATGGCCATCATTGATTTATCATTTTCATATTATGATTTATCATTGATATCATTATTATATTTGGTTAATAATCTTTCTGTATATAATGCAATTTATAGAGTGCTTCAATTTGAATATTGAATTTTATAGTAATCTACCACTTGTTTAAATTTTGTTATCATTTTCATATTATGATTTATCATTTATATCATGATTATATTTGGTTAATAATCTTTGTGTATATAATGCAGTTTATAGAGTGCTTCAATTTGAATATTGACTTTTTATGGTAATCTACCACTTGTTTAAATTTTGCTAATAAAACAATATTGTATATAACAATAAAAAGAATGAAAAACCATGTAAGACACAATAAGAAAAATTTAATTATTTTAAAACTCTTATAATATAATTTGTTATTTTAGAAATTTTTATTGAACAAAAGGCTATTTACTTGATACAAATAATATGTTAAAAAGTTATGGCCACTCAATACAATTCATCAATCAATTTCATGTACATATGTTCAACAATATAAGAACAATATGTCATATAAGTTTCATCAATTTGATATACATTGTCTCAACAATCTAAGAACAATATAATATAAGTTTCATCAATTTGATGTACATAAGCTCAACAATGTAAGAACAATATCATATAAGTTTCCTCAATTTGATGCCATATAAGCTCAACAATGTAAGAAATTGATATCATTTAAGTAAATTATCAATTTCACATGTACATAAGATAAACAATCTAATC
>LPNX010783360.1:82712-101459 GCA_001517045.1 Pseudotsuga menziesii | reverse complement strand
TCGCTTAAGTCGTAGGTGGTTTTGGCTAGAATTTAAATCTAGCTTAGGAAGTCTATGGTCTCCCATGTTATTGATTTTGTGCTTGTACAACAGGAGCCTAGTCATTACTAGGCTCTCGATAGGGGAAAGACCAACTTCTATAAGAAGAATAGGATAGGGTGTATTGCTTTTAATTTTGAGGTTATACATTATAAAGCGCTTCTGGATTTGCTCAATCTTTCTCACATCCATACAAGATAACATGATTGACTAAAGTTTCAAAGAGGAGCTTCTCTTTATCCCACATCACAAGGTTAGCTGCTTTATAATTATTTTCAAGACCAAAATAAGCTTTCCACCCTCCATTAATCATTTTGCCAATGCTATAGTTTCAGTTGAGCTCGTCGTGAATATCAATTCCTAGGTATTTGTAAGAAGACCTTTCCTCCAAGTTGTTATTGTCATACACAAAATTAGCGTAAGTGTCCTTCTTGGATTTGATAATCATATTTTTTGTTTTGTCAATATTAACAGTCATACCCATGGCAGAGCAGAAACCCTTAAGAAGTCTCAATTGCTTATCGAGATCAGATGGACACATTGTCAGAAGAACAATATCGTCAGCATAGAAAAGAAGGATGATGACTATTCTATCTAAGATCGTGATAGCACAACTTGCTTCCTCTAAACAACCTTCTTAGCTTATTAAGAAAATAGTATAATTATATAATTTTATATAGTTTTTTTTTTAATTTATATTTATAAAAGTTAAATTACTATCATAAATTTTATTATTCTATATTATCGATATTTTTAATAAAAAAATATGAAATTTTAATTTATGATAAATTCATTTTAATTTTTAAAATATATTATATTTTGAATTTACAAATAATATATCATCCATTATTATTATTATCATTAATATTATTTTAATTTATTTTATCATTATAATTTTCATTAATAAAATTATAATCTTTTAATTTATTCTTTATTAAAATTATAAATTCATTATCAAATTTTAAATTTCATTATCTAACTTTTATAAATTTACTTACATTACTATTTATAAATTTAAATACAAAGTTTAGTTACATTAATATTTATAATAAAAAATTATAAAAATTATATTTCTCAACAGAAAAACGATTTAATATTCTATACAAAGAGTTACATATTCATAGAGAGTTTGACTATTAATATATACAAAGAGTTACATATTCGTAGAGAGTCTGATTATTAATCAAAATTATCTCATCTAACAAACACATAAAATTGCATACAAAAAAATATCATTTAATGTAACAAACATAAAAATATTCTCATTTAACAAACACATAATTGCATACAAAATACAAGGTTAAATCTCTCAAACACAAACCCCTAGAGTTGCATACAAAAAAACCATTATTTCATCTAGCAAACATAAAGATTGTTTCATCAAACAACCACATAAGAGATGCATACAAAAAAAATTATTTCATTTAACATATAAATCATCCCATCTACAAATACATAGAGTTGCATACATAATACATGTACAAAGATTTCAAACACAAATACGTAGAGTTACATACATAATATATGTACAAAGATTCAAACACAAACAGATAGATTGGCATAGAAAATACACCTACAAATATTTCAAACACAAACACATAGAATTGTATAGAGAATACATGTACAAAGATTTTAAACACAAACACATAGAGTTGCCTGCAAAAAACCATTTTATCTAGCAAACAAGTAGGAGTTGCATACATAATACATATATGTACAAATTTTTCAAACACAAACCAAAATGACACTAATATATATATATAAGTTGAAAAAGTGTAAAATAAAAATAAGGAAAAAATAAAAAAACAAAAGACAAAAGTAAAAATGTGAAAATAAAAATATTAAAGAAAAGCAAATATAAAGATTATTAGAATTTCAAATATATGTAATGAATTTTTGAAATTTTTTTATTTGTTTCGTAAATTCTAAAATTAATTTGTGTAAAAATATTAAGTATAAATTGAAGTTTATTTATGTTAAAGTAAAAATTATTAGAATTTCAAATATATGTAAAGAAGATTATTTTTGTGTTTGATTGATTTTGAAATTAGTTTATGTGAAAACATTAAGTGGAAATTGAAGTCTATTTTTGTGAACAAATTATAAAATTAGTTTATGTGAAGAAAATTAGTGAAAAATGAATGTGAAAAGAAAAACATAATGCATCATAACACTATAAGAGACTACTCTAAAAATGATGGGGCGCCCCATCATCTAGAGCATTTGGATGCGTTTAATCCCATCCCCCAAAATATAATAATTTATATTAAGAACAAAAGTTATAAGTTTTTGTCTTTACAAAACTTTCAAAAATAATAAATTATACAAGTCCAGTGTAAATCACTTCAAACTGTTGTAAATAACAATGAATCAATGTTCAAGAGATGTTTGATACCTAAAATAACAAACCAAAACAAATATGAAATGCATATTTATTTAAATATTATTTAAAAAACACATGAAATAGATAAAGATCATTCTTTATTCATTAACATTCTTAAAAATTAGGCACCAAAAAAATCCATGTATTGGAATTCAATCCATATAATGAATCAATATTTTAAAGATATTTGATACCTAAAAATACAACAAAACAAAACATATACATCATTATTTAAGTATTACTTTAAATATTATAAAATATTTAAAAAGATAATAATCTTTACCTTTGTTTAGGTTCATTATCATTTTCCAAAAACTTTATGTTATTTAGCAAATCCTATACATCATCCAACTTTTAAAAAAATGTCTTAGACATGTTTTGTTTATGTGAAAAAATCTGATTTATTAATAATAAACATCTCAAAACTATTTTTTAAATATTAAAATTTAAAAAAAGACAAATAATATTTTACTAAATAATAAAATATACTTTTACTATGTTGAATAAATGCTTAAGATATTCTTGATATGATAATGACAATTACCTTTCCTTTTTATTAGTAGGCTTCAAAAGAATTATACAACAATACAATGAGAATGTTATTAATCCTTTGCATCAAGAGACTTTTAAAAATTGTCATAAAAATATATAAAATATGTGTGAAAAAATATAAATAAAAAACATTCCAAAACTAAGCTTAGTTCAGTTCAGAGCACTTAGTATTGAAAGATTAGTTAGTGATCATAAGGGGTTTAGACTACTCTTGCGACTAAAAGAGAATTTCCTAGAACAAAGATTCTAGAGCCTCTCTTGGTGTCATCCATTGTAATGAAAAAAGAACTATTATTCTTTTTTTTGGGTAGACCGAGGTAGTTTGGCCATTGCTGGCACAAGAAATGCCCAAAAAAATCAGAGTTGTCGTATTCGAGTAGAACAGACTGACCCATGCCTTGGATTACGACAAATGTTAGATTAGCTTCAATGGACCCAAGCAAATTTGTGGGAGTCAATATAGATGTTACAAGTGTTGGTTTGGACCAAACGATATGATAGAATTAATCAAGTTATTCGAAGATGTAAATAGAAATGGGTTTGAGAAGAAGGGAGTTCAGTGTTTATCAGAGAACATCCAAATAGCACAATTGGGCACCTGTCTTAAATCATTCCCACCACTTTTTTATGTCTTATGTGTTCTTACTAGTTGGCTTAAGTGCTTAGTTGGAAGACTTTATTTCATAATTAGAATTATGAAATATACTCTTTCAAAGACCGTCAACACTTTGTATACCCTTTTGACACTATGGGGTTGTTATTGGATAAATTTGACATCTACAGGTTTCAATATAATTATATAAAATGTACATTTAGACTCATGAGAAAACCACTAAAGAGTTTTCATCTGTGGAAACTTCAATTGCATTGATTGTGAATATGCCTATTCAGAAACTTCAATTGTATTGATTGTAAATATGGCTATGGGTTTTGAACTGAACAACTCAATCCTTACAATAGACAATTAGGCTATTCAGTATTA
Organism: Pseudotsuga menziesii; assembly: GCA_001517045.1. NCBI lineage: Eukaryota > Viridiplantae > Streptophyta > Pinopsida > Pinales > Pinaceae > Pseudotsuga > Pseudotsuga menziesii. The sequence continues at coordinate 97,503 of LPNX010783360.1, read as the reverse complement.
TTCTCTTGTTTGCTTATCCTTTGGCCAATCTCGACCATTCACTCAAGGTGGTATTAGCAATGGATTCTAAGGAAAATCCAGTTGTGCCATTGTTGTCGGGTGTTCCTGTGATGAATTTTCTCAAAACTATGGAGTTATCAAAAGGCTATGCCAATCTATGGGGTGCCCAACACCAAAATGTTTCCAAGGATGAGTACTTTATTACACTCACATTAGATCGACCATCTGGTATCACGCTTCTCTTCCCTCTCTTTGAACTTGAAAATTAGAGCATAATGAACCAACAAAATAAACAAATCAATTCCCAATCCATAAGATAAATGCATTAGTGCAGCTCTGTCAATATACCTTCATTAGAACTTGCATCAAGGGAAGAGATCGGGTAGGATCATTATCATAAATCATGAATTATGGACTGCCTTACTATGTCTCTCCTGGTACTCTATGTCACTAAGGAAGAACACATGGTGAAACCAAGCACTCTCAACTTGGAGCTTTTTACAACTCGACCATAAGTGGAAACATACTATCCACCTACAACACTTAATACAATATGCACCTACACTCCTGAGCTAATTACCATGGAAAACACATCATCATGTTATAGAGATTTCATTATTTGCTAACTATACCAATTCGATGAAGTGGAAATGGAAATTGATTTAGATAATGGGAAAGAAACTGCGCTTTTATAGCATACACGGATTGGTTGTACTATCGCTATTCCACAACTTTGATAACTGGAGCAGCCAAGTGTAAGTGGAAATCGATTCAGATAATGGTGAGTTTGTAACTGAATGGGTTGGTTATTAACCTATGAAGAAATGGTTGGTTTCCATCATTGTATGCAGATTATCATTGGCTTAATAAGTTGTTGACCTCTGGATAACGGCTTGTGTTGAGTAAAGGTTTAGGGTAAAATATGTTTATAAAAGGTTGTTTTTATGGGTATATATAAAATCCAGTTAAGATGTGAGCTTTATCTGTGTGTCCATAATAACATCTAGAAAAGTGTGAGGTTTGAGTCCATCAGCCAAAAAAAGGATTATTTTATTCAATGCACCTACTTTTAGAAGGTGACAAGTTGATCTAGGTCCATAAGACAAGATAGAGCAAGGATACGTCGCAAACAAAAGGGGAACCGGTAATGAGAAAGAGCTGGTAACTAGAACCTATTATCTGGTCCAAGCATGGCCAATAAAAATATAGACCCGACAAAGTGAAATTAAAGTGAAAGGCATCTTTTCACTCTCCAATTTACCATCGAGAATTGCCTTGGTTCATTAGCTGCTCCCTTCCTACAATGACTAGCCAAAGTACCAACAAAAGATAAAAGTTCTCGGTGATAAATTGGAGAGTGAAAAGATGCCTTTCATTTTTAATTTCACTTTGTCGGGTCTCTATTTTTCTTGGCCAGGCTTGGCCCAGATAATAGGTTCTAGTTACCAACTGACACTTTCTGAAATTGGGTGCATTAATTAAAACGATCCCTTCTTTTTGGTTGAGAGACTCAAACCTCACACTTTTCCAGCTGTTATGGATACAAATAAACCTCACATCTTGACTGGATTTTATATAAACCCATAAAAACAAACCTCTTAGAAATGGATTTTACCCTAAACCTTGACTTAAAACAAGTCGTTAGCCAGATCTCAACAACTTGTTAAGCCAATGATACGCATACAATGATGAAAACCAACCATTTCTCCACACGTTAATAACCAACAACCCAGTCAGTTACAAACTCACCATTATCTTAATCGATTTCCACTTACACTTGGCTGCTCCAACTATAAAAGCTGTGGAATAGCGATAGTACAACCAATCTGTGTCACTTTCCCTCTCGTCAATCTAGTGCGATGGAAAGGATGCGAAATTATAACCAGGCATCTTCCCCCATGAACATAAGCAAAATGCATTGGAAGTAAAAGACATATGCAGATGTATAATGCAGGAAAATACAGCGGAAGTAAATCTCTACTTGAACTTCTAGCAAGCATTCAATACATTCATAACAATTCTTAAAACAAATACATTGCATAATTAATACAAGAGAGTACTTATCTTGAAAATGAGCTGCCCCGAGCAACTAGCTATGCCGCTACAACGTTCCACCCAACCTTAGTCTAATTGTGCTCATCAATCTCTCAACACATCTGCCACCCCGATCTGGGCATGCTTTCTTTTTCAAGGAAAAAAAGAACAACGGACTCACACATAGCCAACTACACACCAAGGTTCAGCCAATCCAATCCACAATTGGGTTTATCGGGCTACTAAGGCAGTGGAAAGGAAGAATTGCTAAGCTAGTGAGCTCAACCACAGAGCTATGGATACCTCTACAAGATCTATCTAGCTTGGTCCCCACAATACTTACACACCCGACACAAAGAGGTATTCCCTTCACTGCTACACAGTCCCTCATGCCATAACTTCCATTCTAGTGTTCTCCAAAGTGTGCATAGAAGAGTAGCCAACCTCTTTTGATCTTTTGTGAGGTTCCTCTCTTCATTAGGTTTATCAATCCAATTTTGGTCCTCTTCCACTCCTAATTATTACTTACAATTCAGACCAAAACAATGATGCACATAAAAACAAAATACAAGAGCTGGGTATGAAGAAAAATGTTTTGGTTGTGGGATGCCCAAGATGGGGTTTCCATTAGTCTCAGAAGTCCGGGGCAACCAAAAACGAAATGGTAGATGGGGAATCAACCTTGGGAGAGAAAATTCGATTTCGGAAAACGTTTATGGGCCTTACAGGGGTAGAAATGACCTCTATAAACCCCCAAATCGTGAATCTCTTCTTCCCATCCATTGTGCAACACAAAAACATATTTCCAGCCATGAAAAAATGAAGGAAAATGCAGGAAAACGCCCTAGCTAGCTCCAGCTGCGTGAGGAAGTGAAAATCATGGGTGAGGAATGGATTGGGAACACATTTCTAGGTGTTTTCTTGCTCCATAAGAAAAAAAATATGATTTCCCAGAATTCATGGCTTGCCCATACACGAAATTTACTGCCATACCTATCCATTCTCAATGCATTAACTACCTCAACCAACTCTTGGAAGAATTAAATGATTGGGTCCATAAATCAAAATGGGTAGTTGAGGGTTTATGGGTTCTCTCATTGACCTTTGGCTTAACACTATTAGCTCAAGGGTTTGAATAATTTCCCTCCCTATTCCTTGTGAAAATCATGCCCCCGTCTCTTGTTGCATTGCATAGCTAGTTGTGGGTATTTTATGAAATTGCATATTCACATGATGTCTCAATTTATATTGTTCCTGGCTAGCATGAAAATCATAGGAATCGATTTTAATTGCCGATACATAAAATGCTAAATCGATGGCAAGGCCTTGGCCTTGAGCTCCTCACCATGATTTAATAACGACATTTACATCATTTACAATTTTAATGCAATAGGGTCAAAATTGAGATATTACAATGCGTGTATGCTATAAAAGCGCAGATTCTTTCCCATTGTTTGAATATATTTCCATTTCCACTTCATCAAATTGGTATAGTTAGCTAATAATGAAATATCTATAACCTGATGATGTGTTGTCCATGGTAATTAGCTCAGGAGTGTAGGTGTAGATTGGATTAAGTGCTGTAGGTGGATATTATGTTTCCACTTATGGTCGGGCTGTCAAAATCTCAAAGTTGAGAGTGCCTGGTTTCACCCTGTGTTCTTCCTTAGCGACATAGAGTACCAGGAGAGACATAGTAAGGCAGTCCAACTAGATGATGAAATAGAAGCTCTAAATGGGGAGGGTCCATAATTCATGATTTCTAATAACGATTCTACCCGATATCTTCCCTTGATGCAAGGTCTAATGAAGGTATAATGACAGAGATGCACTATTGCATTTATATTGTGGATTAGGAATTGATTTGCATTTTATTTTTCTGGTTCATTATGCTCCAATGTTCAAGTTCAGAGAGGGAAGAGAAGCGTTATACCAGATGGTTAGTCTAATGTGAGTGTAATTGAGTACTCATCCTTGGAAACATTTTGGTGTTGGGCACCCCCATAGATTTACATAGCCTTCTGAGAACTCCATAGTTTTGAGAAAAATCATCACAAGAAACACCCGACAACAATAGCACAACTAGATTTTCCTCGGAATTAGCTGTTAAGACCACCTTGACTGAATGGTTTGGATTGGCCAAAGGATAAGAAAACAAGAGAATAATACTGAATAGCCTAGTTGCCTATTGTAAAGATTGAGTTGTTCAGTCCAGAAGCCATAGCCATATTCAAAATTGATCATACAATTGAAGTTTCTGGAGATGAAACTCTTTAGTGGTTTGCTCATGAGTCCAAATGTACATTTTATATAATGGTATTGAAACCTACAGATGTCAAATTTAGCCAATAACAACCCCATAAAAGTAATGTCAAAAGGGTATAAAAAGCGTTGACGGTCTTTGAAACAATATATTTCATAATTCTAATTATGAAATAAAGTCTTCCAATTAAGCACTTAAGTCAACCAGTAAGAACACATAAAATGGTGGTGGAAATGATTTAAGATGTTTTCTGATAAACACCGAACTCTCTTCTTCTCAAGCCCATTGCAATTTACATCTTCGATTAACTTGATTAAGTCTATCATATCTTTTGGTCCAAAGAAACACTGGCAACATCTAGATTGACTGCCACGAATTTGCTTCGGTCCATTGAAGCTAATCTAGCATTTGTCGTAATCCAAGGCATGGCATGGGTCGGTTTGTTCTACCCGAATACAACAACTCTAATTTTTCGGGCATTTCTTATGGCACCAATGGCCAAACTGCCTCCATCTTGATTAAAAAAAGAAGAAAATAACAGTTCTTTTGGTTACAATGGATGACACCAAGAGAGACTCTAGAATCTATGTTCTGGGCAATTCTCTTTTGGTCCTAAGAATAATCTAAATAGTCTAAACCCCTTATCATCAGTAACTAATCTTTCAACACTAAGTGCTCTAAACTTAGTTTTAGTTTTGGAATGTTTTATTGATATTTCTTCACACATATATTTTTATGACATTTTTCAAAAGCCTAGTGATGCATAGGATTAACAACATTACGATTGTATTGTTGTATAATTCTTTTGAAGCCTCTTAATAAAAAAGGAAAGGTAATTGTCATTATTATATAATAATATTATAAGTATTTATTCAACATAGCCTTTTTAAAGTACATTTAGTAAAATATTATTTGTATTTTCTAAAATTTATTATTTAAAAAATAGTTTTGAGATGTTTATTATTAATAAATTAGATTTTTTTTTCACATAAACAAAACATGTTCATGACAATTTTTGATTTGCGATTTAGAGAATGTTAAAAGAGTATAGTTTTTTTGGAAAATGATAATGAACCTAAAGAGACAAAGATTATTATCTTTTTTCCTATTTTACAATATTTAAAGTAATATTTAAATAAGGATGTCTAATATATGTTTTGTTTTGTTGTCTTTTTAGGTATCAAATATCTTTAAAATATTGATTTATTGTATAGATTGAATTCCAATACATAAATTTATTTGGTGCCTAATTTTTAAGGATGTTAATTAATAAAGAATGATCTTGATCTATTTCATGTGTTTTTTAAGCAATATTTAAATAAGAATGCATTTCATATTTATTTTGATTTGTTATTTTTTCAAGTAGCATACATGACTTGAACATTAATTTAATGTTATTTGCAAGCATCCTTTGAACATCAATTCAATGTTATTTACAATGGTTTGAAGTGATTTAGGCTGGACTTGTATAATTTATTATTTTTGATTACAATGGATGACACCAAGAGAGACTCTAGAATCTATGTTTTTTATTACAATGGATGACACCAAGAGAGACTCTAGAATCTATGTTTTTGGCAATTCTCTTTTAGTCCTAAGAATAATCTGAATAGTCTAAACCCCTTATCATTAGTAACTAATCTTTCAACACTAAGTGCTCTAAATTTATTTTTGGAATGTTTTATTGATATTTCTTCACACATATTTTTATGACATTTTTCAAAAGCCTCTGGTGATGCATAGGATTATAGGATTAACAACATTACGATTGTATTGTTGTATAATTCTTTTGAAGCCTCTTAATAAAAAAGGAAAGGTAATTGTCATTATTATATAATAATATTATAAGTATTTATTCAACATAGCCTTTTTAAAGTACATTTAGTAAAATATTATTTGTATTTTCTAAAATTTATTATTTAAAAAATAGTTTTGAGATGTTTATTATTGATAAATTAGAATTTTTTTTCACATAAACAAAACATGTTCATGACAGTTTTTAAGGTTGGATTATGCACGTGATTTGTGATTTAGAGAATGTTAAAGAGCATGGGTTTTTTGGAAAATGATAATGAACCTAAAGAGACAAAAATTATTATCTTTTTTTTACAATATTTAAAGTAATATTTAAAAAAGATGTCTAATATATGTTTCGTTTTGTTTATCAAATATTTTTAAAATATTGATTCATTGTATAGATTGAATTCCAATACATAGATTTTTTTGTGCCTAATTTTTAAGAATGTTAATGAATAAAGAATGATCTTTATCTATTTCATGTGTTTTTTAAGTAATATTTAAATAAAAATGCATTTCATATTTATTTTGGTTTGTTATTTTTTCAGGTACCATACATGACTTGAACATTGATTTAATGTTATTTGCAAGCATCCTTTGAACATCAATTCAATGTTATTTACAATAGTTTGAAGTGATTTAGGCTGGACTTGTATAATTTATTATTTTTGAAAGTTTTGTAAAGACAAAAACTTACAACTTATTATTCTTAATATATATTACTATATTTTTTGGGGATGGGATTAAACCCATCCAAATGCTCTAAATGGTGGGGGGAGTCATTTTTAGATTAGTCTCTCATAGTGTTATGATGCAGTATGTTTTTCTTTTCACATTCATTTTTCACTGATTCTCTTCACATAAACTAATTTTATAATAAAAATAGACTTCAATTTCCACTTAATGTTTTCACATAAACTAATTTCAAATTTTATCTAACACAAAAATAATCTTCTTTACATATATTTGAAATTCTAATCATTTTTACTTTAACATAAATAAACTTCAATTTACACTTAATATTTTCACACAAATTAATTTTAAAATTTATCTAACAAACAAAAAAATTCAAAAATTCATTACATATATTTGAAATTCTAATAGTTTTTATATTTGTTTTGCTTTAATATTTTTATTTTCACATTTTTACTTTTGTTTTTTGTTTTTTGTTTTTTCTTTATTTTTATTTTTACACTTTTTCAACTTTATTTGTATATAGTTTATATTATTACTGTTATTATTTATATAATGTATATATTTGTTTATATAGTATTTATATTATACATTGCTATTATTTATATTGGATGTATTTTTTTCGTTGATTTTAGTGTAATTTTGGCTTGTGTTTGAGAACTTTGTACATGTATGTATTTTGTATGCAACTCTATGTGTTTGTGTTTGAATCTTTGTACATGTATTTTGTATGCAACTCTATGTGTTTGTGTTTGAAATCTTTGTACATGTATTATGTATGCAACTCTATGTATGCGTAGATGGGATGAGCTGCAGGATGAGGGTTTTTGATGGCAGTCGGCTCCTGGTTACTACAGTTATCAGCTGGTGAACTCGGTTTACATTATCTTGTACCCTCTTAGCCGGTTCCCTTCTTGGTATCACTTTGTGGTTCCTCTCGGTCCCAATGGGTTCCTTTACTAGCTTGACGTATCGTTATGGGTTCCACGGCTCTGCTGTCGGGAGGGTTTGACTTTTGGACCAACCCTTCCTGTCTGGGTCCTGGTTATTCGTCGCGCCAGTCCCATGTGACTTTTTTTATTGAAGGTTTCGGTATTTCTGGCGGTTTTGAATCGGCTGTCGTTTATCAGGGTTCACTCCCTAATGTTGATGATGTTCCCTTGCCGATCACTCCTCTACGGTCGTTGTGCACTATTACTCCTTGATTCAAGTATTCTTCTTTGACCATTATATTTACTGTTGCTTATGTTTTACTCTGCGAGGGTTGACGGGGTGTCTAGCTCCACTCCCCTAAAGCGGGTGACCACATGGAGTTTTCCCCCAGCATTGGGGGGCTTAGTACCAACAAAAACAAGTGGGAATTTGACTTACTATCTCGTGTTCATAGAGCTCTGGATCTGTAGTTGTTAGTTTGCTCCTTGGCTTTGTGTGTCTGTCATTTTCATGTCTTTTGTTTAGGTTTTTCATTCTTGGAGCCTTGCTCGGTCTTTTGGGGTTTGGTGCAGTATTTGAAGTGTCTTGTGCGGCTTTTACCCTCATGACTCTGGGCTTCCTCCATTGGGAGTTTCCTTTCACTCTGAGAATAGCTCCTTGCTTTCTATCTTAGGGTATCTCTGGCCGCTTGTCATGGGATCCTCTAATACTTGCAAGTCTATCCCACTAGTGGGGGGTATGGGCCTTTCCCACTCACGTCCCAACCTTTCTCACCAAGCTCGCAGAAAGGCTAAAGCACTGAAATTGCTTGATATTAAGCATAGCTATGTTTTGGGAAGGGATGTTTTGATGAACATGGTTGATGCACTCTATATTAGAGCGCTTATAGGTAGGTTGGAGTACTTCTCTTTGAATAAGGATGAATGGATCAAGTGGACTACTCTCCATTGGAAACCCATCCTTAAATACGTCCCAACGATCAATTTACTGACTAAGAGATGGTTGATCTTTGTTTTTCTCGAGGATAAGGATGCCACTCACATTCTGGAATCTCTTTGGACCATTGAGAATTTCTCTCTGGTCTTAAGCTGTTAGCATTCCATCTTTGATCCTCTTAGAGAGAGGGTTATTAAATGACACCTCTGGGTTCTTTTTCCTACCTTTCCCTTCCTACTTTGGAATAAGGAGTTCTTAATCAGTATTGCCAACACTCTCGGGCATTTTGTTGTTGTTGAGAAAGATTTTCACCTAATCTTTGATAAGAGCATGGAAAAGGTTTCAGTTGAATTGGATGTATCCAAATGTCTCCTTGTTGATCTTGATATTGTGTGTAATGATCAAGTCATATCCCAAAGGCTGGATTACCTTAATATGCCCTTTAGGTACAATTATTGTCATGAAACTAGTCATCTTAGGGACACTTGCACTTTTCTCCTCCATGGTTTACCTTTGTCCAAGGGTTTTGTGGCTTGTGATCACCCCTCTCGCTCACTTCCTGTTGTTTCTCCCTTGACGACCCCTCCTGCAGCTCCTTCACCTGCAGGCTTATATGGTTCCTCTTCACCCACTCTTTATGATGATTTAACGAAGGTGGAGTTTTTATACGTCCAATATATTGAGAATGTGGCCAGGTTACCCCACTCTTCTTCCTCAATGGATCCTCAAAAGGAGTGTAATAATACTCACTCTTCTCCTTGCCCCCTCCTGTTATCCTCCCGTCCTGGTATTCCCTTCACTTCCTCATCTTCGAAATCCCCTCCTCCCTTCACTTTGGAGGATTTTCCACCCCTTCCTAGAATCTCGCCTATGGCCGAGGACTCCTCACTGGCTAGTCCCACAGCCTCTCCCTCATTCATGGATCCTGCACTTCTCAAATCCTTATCAATTTTCTCTGATAAGTCTCTTGTATTGCCCTCCAACCTTCCAATGGATTCCATCCATTTCGAAAATGTCACTATTTGAAATTCCAGGAAAAACAAGCCCCCTCCTACTCCTTCTGAAGAGATTGGAGCCTCTGGCCTTTACACTCTACTTTCTGTCAGAACCAAAGCTGCTCAGTAGATATTCTAACCTTTCTTCTCCCCAGGAACTTAGAGCATTGCCACTTGCTGATATTGTTACTCCATGAAGATTCTTTCAATGAATATCCGTGGGTTTGGAGAGCTCACCAAACAAAAATCCCTCTAATCCTTGTTCTCTTCCTTGAATCCTAATATGATTTTGATATAGGAAACGATATGTGATCATTACCTTGCTCTTCGCTTGTTCTCTAATATAAAACCTAGTTGGGATTTTTGTGCCATTGACTCTCTAGGACGCTCAGGAGGGTTACTTACTGGCTGGAACCATCATCTTACTCATTGTAAAGCCTTTCACTCCTATGCTGGTATATTAGTCAAAGCTAGGTTTAAGGGTCTTGACTCTGTTTTCTCTAACTTGAATTGCTATGGTCCTTACTCAAATAGAGATTTTTTTTGGAACAATGTCATGTCTAGGGGCATTTTTGATGTCCCTAATCTCATTCTTGCTGGAGATTTGAATTTCAATATTTAAGATGCTGAAATTTGGGGTAGTAAAGCTCGTATTGATACTTTGGCCCCTTACTTTTCCCAACTTCTAACTGCTACAAACATGGTGGATCTGGCTCCACACTCCCCTGGACCTACTTGGATAAATGGTCGAGTTGGACTAGAAGGGGTGAGTAAAAGGCTGGATAGATTTCTTGCCTTTGTACACTTGCTCCCCTCTCTTGATCGTTACAGAACTTCGGCTTCTCCCTCTGAAACCTCTGACCACTCTCCCATTGTCTTGGAATGGTCCTCATTGCCTTCATGTCATTTGTTCCCCTTTAATTACAATTGGGCCTAGCTTTACGATAAATACTTTCGTGGTATTTCTAACTCTTCTTGGTCAGCTGATTTTTCCCCACCTTATGCGACTCTATGTTCACACTCTCTAGCAAGCTTAAGAGACTCAAGTGTACTATGAAGGACTGGGAAAAAAATCAGAACTTGGTGAGGGACAAACTTGATCTTGGACATTGACCTTGAAATTCAAGCTTTGCTTTTTGCTCGAATCTTTGGCATCCTCTTTATATTTGAAGCATGCCAGTTGTCCCATTTGAAGAGTAGGAAGGAATCTCTCTTGGATCACCAGGTCTTAACTTGGAAACTCAAAAGTAGAATAATTGGATCAATGAAGGGGATGAAAATACCAAGTTCTTTCACTCCTATGCCTCAGCTAGAAGAAACTCCAAATCTATATGGGCTTTGAAGAATCAGGCTGGTAATTTGGTAGAAGATGATGATTATCTTAACCAGTTGGGGGTACAACATTTTGTCGACCTTTTTAAAGATCATGGTTGTACAAATATTGTGGATCAACTTAAAGTCGCCATTCTCTTTCCCTCCTTTGTTAAGGAGGAGGAAAGGGGTTTCTTCTTTTCAGGAGTCACTCTCTCAGAGGTTGAGGAAGTTTTAAAAGGATTAAAAAAGGATAAGAGCCCTGGCCCTGATGGCTGGCCAGTGGATTTCGTTCTCTGCTTATTTGATTTGGTGGGTCCTCGTCTTCTTAGAGCGGTAGAACAATCTCGGTTGGAGGGTAAGGTCAGTGGCTCTTTAAATGCCACATTTATTACCCTCATTCTAAAGTGTGAAAATCCTCTTACTTTTGCAGACTTCATACCTATTTCTCTCTGCAACTTGGTATACAATACCATTTCCAAGATTGCAACCACTAGATTGAAGCCTGTTTTGGAAAGGGCCATTTCTTCCCAACAGTACGGGTTTCTAGACACATCATTGAGCCTATTGTAATTACTCAAGAAATTTTGCATTCCATCAAATTGAAAAGGCAGAAGGTTTTTGTCCTCAAATTGGATCTAGTCAAAGCTTTTAAACATGTCAACTAGACCTTTCTTAGACTAGTCATCTTACAAATTGGACTACTGGTGGATGGGGTTAATTGGATCATGGGATGTATTTTCTCCTCGAGATTTGATGTTCTTATCAATGGTACTCCTATTTTTTTCCCAGCCTCTCGTGGTATTAGAAAAGGATGCCCTCTTTCTCTCGTAGTTTTCATTTTGGTGATTGAAAGCTTAAGTCTTCTCATCACTGATGCATAGAGTAGAGGGAAGATCATCGAGGTCAGAGTTTCCTCTAGCCTATTTCTAACACACCTCCTCTTTGTGGATGATGTTATCTTGTTTGGGTTGGGAAATCTCGAAGAATGACAAGGCTATAAAGAGATTTTGTAACTCTTTTGTTCGACAATAGGTATGAACATCAGTAATGAGAATTCTACCTTCTTATTTAGTGAAATTGATGATGACACGAGAGTCCAGATTCACTCCTTACTGCCTTACAAAATGGAGCCTATCACTGTTGGTTTCAAATATCTTGGCTATCATCTCAATCCCCTGGGTTATTACACAAATGATTGGTGTTGGATCATAAAAAAAATTGAAAGAAGGATTAGAACTGGGCTTATAGATTGTTGTCTCTAGCAGGAAGGTTGATACTGGTCAAATCAATTCTTTCGAGGTTAGCAGCATATTGGTTTTCCTTAGCTCAGATCCCAAAATCCATGTTACACTGCCTCGGGCCACCATTTTTAATTTTCTCTAGGAAAATGTGGGTGGTAAACACAAGATGCACCTAGTTGATTGGTGCGCCATCTCAAAACCCTATGAGTATGGTGGGTGGAACAATAAGAATCTAGAATGGTTCAGTCTGTCGATCAGAATGAAAAGTTGTTGGATGGCCCTTAATGGTGAGTATATATGGAGCCATATTATTAGATATAAATATCTTCAAGATCTGTCTGTAGATGACTGGATACAACATCAAAATTTCTCTGTCCAATGTTCTTCATACATCTGTAATGGCTTCATCATATCTCTCTCTTGGATCACTAATCAATTGGGGCGAAAGGTTTGTGATGGCAAAAGTATTAGGTTGGGTGTTGACCCTGTTGCTGGCCTGAACTCCTCCTTTGTTCTCTCGAAGGACCTTAGGGACTATCTAATAGACTTTGGCATTTCTACTCTCAATCATGCTCGTAACTTGGGGGCTGGTACTACCTCTCAGTCATATTGGTTATCAACCGAGGACCTGGACTTAGGAGGCGATTGGAAGGACTAACACATGGACTAACACATGGTTGTATTAGAATTAAGGAGATCAAGGACTCTCTGTTGTGGATGTTCAACAAGGCTACAAGTATGGTCACTATTAGTTTGGCCTATGAGCACATTACTTCGTGCTTGCTTATTGTTTCTCTTGTTAGTGCTCTTTCAAACATATGGACATGTGATGTGTCGTTGAAACTGGTTTGTTTCACCTGGATGTGTTTGGAAAAACCCGCATAAATACATGGGAGAATTTAATTAAGAGAGGTTGGGTTGGGCCCAATATATGTTTCATGTGTAGAAATGGGGAGGAATATGTTAACCATTTATTCTCTATATGTTCATTCACTCGGGATATAATCAACAAACTCAGAAGGGTCCTTCACTTTATGATTAATTGGAATGATCCCTCCTTCTTGAAAATTATGGAAATTTGGTTCAAAAGAGAACAAAAATTTCTCTACTTACTGTTCTTCATTATTTGGCACTTATGGCTCACCAGGAACATACTAACTTTTGAAGATAAGTCTCTGGATATAAGATTCCTCTGTCACAGTATTATTGAACAACTGCACACTCACCCTATAATCTCCAAAACCAAATCTAAGCGGAGATGCATTGGCTTAGTTCATGTTATAGCTTATCCATTTAGTTTTTTTGATGGGGCTGCAACAAATCTAATTGGAGGTGCGGGCATACATCTGATGATCAATCAAGAACATTATTTTTGCATTAAGATGGGGTGTGGTCTCAGTACAAATACTAGATATGAACTCTTGGCTTTATGGGTGCTACTTTATTTTACAAAAGAACTTGGCATACCTTCTCTTCATGTATATGGGGACTCATCTGCTATTATCAACTAGGTCAATGAGAGGGCATCTCTCTCAGCTTTCAACTTGGATGGTTGGTGCCACAATATAAAAGAATTGAAAACATTATTTCACACTCTTGACATTGTTCATGTCTATAGAGAATACAATGAGAGGGCAGATGGCTTATCCAAGGAAGCGCTCTTCATGACCCATGTCCGTTTGAGTTTCACTAAATTCTATGATGGTGAAATTATTGGGAATGGTTTGCTTCAACTCTTTTGAGCTTGTTTAGCTTCCTCCTACTCCTTTACCTTTTTGGTACTAATCTTGAGTATGGTTGGATGAGTATTTAACATCTTTTTGGATGTCTGAGGTTGACTTGTTTCTCCTCACGGATTTTTAGATTGCACACTCCCATGAACGATTCCCTGGATACGCTACCTCTGGGCTCTTCTTGTATTCCCTTTGGACATATTTGGAGGTCAAGCAAGAGTTAGTAAGGTTTTGATTCTATCCTGGAGGACCGACATGAATTAGGATTGTCTTTTGATACTGTCTTGAGTCTCACTGATTGAGATTTTTTATATAGTCATCTGACTTTCTATTCCTATAGCACTTTGTTACGGACCTGAGCCCCTATGGGTATGCCAAGTCTATGATATTGTTTATATTGTGATGTAACAGTTACCTTTGATTCTTAATGAATACCAAGGAACATATATTTTTCTTCTAGAAAAAAAGATGGGATGATTTATACGTTAGATAAAAAAAAATTGTATGAATCTCTTATGTGTTTGTTTGATGAAACAATCTTTATGTTTGCTAGATGAAATAATGGTTTTTTTTATGCAACTCTACATATTTGTGTTTGAGAGCTTTAACCATGTATTTTGTATGCAATTATGTGTTAGTTAGATGAGAATATTTTTATGTTTGTTAGATTAAATAATGTTTTTAATGCAATTTTATGTGTTTGTTAGATGAGATAATTTTGATGATTGCTAGATGAAATAATGTTTTTATTAATATAATTGTTTGTTAGATGAAATTAATGTTTTTGTATGCAATTTTATGATTTGTATTTGTGGATCTTTATAAATGATTTTCTTATGGATCTATGTGTTT